>CM042325.1:35970417-36050417 GCA_023566125.1 Zingel zingel | reverse complement strand
CTTTTTATGGATTATTCCTATTTAAGTTTCTTTCATGAAGAAATATGCAATGTCTGTCCAAAATTTGTGCTGGGTGTAGTAGTTTGCAATGCTGTCTGTCAAATCGGACGTCTGCAAGAACTCTTACTAATATGTTTATTGATAAATTACTCATTAAAAGTCATGCTAGAAATTGTGTCATCCACAAGAAGCAAAATGTACAACCAAAATTGTACATACAGCAAGATATTTTCTTCAGTTTAGATTCGCCACTTTGAAAACAAAAGCGCAGTCGAGTTACTGGCTGTGTAGGGCACATTAGTCAGCCACTACAGAGTTAATATGTTAGCTACAGCTGGTATCATCTGCCATGAGTTTTAACAGGCAAGTGTTAATCCTTATCAGCTAAAAACACAAAGCCTGCTAACTTTATCCTAAATGTTTTTTCTACATTCTTGTTGGATGGAAAACACTTGCACACAGACTTCAGGTCAAAATAGAAAAAAGGTTGTCTAAATCCAGCCCTACTTCTACCTGAGTCCAGCATTTGACAAAGTGGATCATAACAGTCTAAATGGACAGGCTGAAGGTATTACAGCAAATGTATTGGCACACTTAATTTGCAATTATTGGGGTGGTGTGTTTTGTAGATCCATAAATATAAAAATCTGATGGAAAATCTGTTTAGTGCTGACAGCTAGGAAAGAGATGGTTTCAGAATTCACATTGTTCATGAATCTTACTTTTCTCTTCACAGATGTGATGGTGTCAGTATTACAGCCTCCACAACCAAACACATCGCAGAAGATGAGACTGCAGTCTGACCTCCAGAACATGTTCACGTGTGCACAAGAAAGGTGGATAGAGAAGCAACACAAGGAACTTTTGCATGACATGAACCCAGAGGTGTTCGTGAAGGACACCGGCACAGAGGGAACACCCATGAGAACAGTTCTGACCAATGGGATTGCAGGAATTGGTAAATCATTCCGTGTGCAGATGTTTTTGTTGGACTGGGCTGAAAAAAGAGCCAATCAAGATTTGCATCTAATATTCCCCTTCACTGTCCAGCAGCTGAAATTATGGAGCGGAAAAAGGTTTCGTTTGGCAGAGCTAATTCACACATGTATCCCAGAAGCCAATGTCATTAAGGAGGAGACTCTTAACGACATCTTCACAACTTTACAGAATTCAAGAAACTCCAACTTTGACAAAAGTGAATTCAAACTTCTGTTTGTGTTTGATGGACTGGATGACAGCCTCCTTCGGCTAGATTTAATGGACAAAACAACAAAGTACGTTGATGTGACAAAGTCAACCACAGTGGATGTGCTGCTGACAAACCTCATCAGGGGGAATCTGCTTCCCTCTGCTCGCCTCTGGATAACCACACGACCTGCAGCAGCCAATCAGGTCCCTCCTGAGTGTGTTGACATGGTGACTGAGGTCAGAGGGTTCACTGATCCACAGAAGGAGGAGTACTTCAGGAAGAGATTCAAAGATGAGGAGCAGGCCAGCAGAATCATCTCCCACATCAAGACATCACGAAGCCTCCACATCATGTGCCACATCCCAGTCTTCTGCTGGATCACTGCTACAGTTCTGGAGGACATGTTGAAGACCAGAGAGGGAGGAGAGCTGCCCAAGACCCTGACTGAGATATACATCCACTTCTTGGTGGTTCAATTCAACCAGGAAAAGGAGAAGTATGGCCCAGAAAAGTGCATTCAGTACATTAAGTCATTGGCAAAACTAGCTTTTCACCAGCTGCTGAAAGGCAACACAGTCTTTGACGAGGAAGACCTGAACCACAGTGGAATTGATATCAAAGCAGCCTCAAAGTACTCAAAAGTATTACCAGAGATCTTCAAACAGGTGTGTGGGCAGAGAAACAATGAGGACCAGCAGAAGATATTCTTCTTTGCTCACTTGAGCACTCAGGAGTTTCTTGCTGCTGTTCATGTGAATAAATCGCTGAGAGTCAAAAGTCCTTGGATGTGTTTTGGCAAAACCTCTAAAGCAAATGTCCACAAAATTGCAGTGAACAAGGCCTTACAGAGCCCAAATGGACACCTTGACTTATTCCTTCGGTTCCTTCTGGGTCTTTCACTGCAGGACCCTCAGAGTTTCCTACAAGAACGCCTGACACCCCCAGGAAGTAGCCCAGAGACCAACCAGAAAACAATAAAGTACATCAAGAAGAAGATCAGAAAGAATCTGTCTCCAGACAGAAGCATCAATCTGTTCCACTGTCTGAATGAACTGAATGATTGTTCTCTAGTGGAGGAGATCCAACTTTACCTGAGATCAGGAAGTCTCTCTGCAGATAAACTCTCTCCTGCTCAGTGGTCAGCTCTGGTCTTCATCTTACTGTCATCGGAAAACCATCTGGATGTGTTTGACCTGAAGAAATACTCTGCTTCAGAAGAGGCTCTTCTGAGGCTGCTGCCAGTGGTCAAAGCCTCCAACAAAGCTTTGTACGTGCACACATGTCTGGATACACGTATAAAATCAATGTAATTCATTACATGTCACAGATCATATTGAAATTACCAAAGCTGGATTTAGAATTGATGCAAAGGGTTAAAAGGAGTTCCTCAGTAAATACCGCTAGCACAGGTTTTCATTCATAGTTCAGCATTTGATTTCACTGTTTTAGCTAGCATGGATAACGACTCTCAGGCTTATCCGAACACAATTGCAATTCCCCCCCTCTCAACCCCACACAAACATATTTGGTCACAATTGAATAGGGATCCAGAGAATTCCCAAAAAAGCGGCGCCTGCTGTCTTTGTCTGTGCGCCAAAGGGCATACTTTTCTCTGCCCAATGTCAATATGTGTGTTATGATTTACGATACATTTTATGAACTTAAAAATATATGGTTACGTTTACCAGCAGTCCCCGGGGACCTCCATGCTGCCGACTTGCTGTGCCAAAGACACTGCAGCCTTTCCGCTGCACAGAGCTTCAGAGAGCCGGGTATTAATGCAGGCAGGCAGGATTCATATCTGTGCAGAGCACAGGGACAAAACCACCGGCACATCACCAACAGTATGACAATAACATCCAAAACACACATGTCACTCACAGTAGTTTCTGTGACAAATGGAAATAATTCCAAAAAAGTCATTTCTAAATCTACAAAAATGGTCAAAATACATAGCTACATTTCGCTCCAGCCTTGAATCCAAACTGCCAACAGAGCCAGGGGGCTGAAAAATGTAGAGACACAGTGAGCATCCCAAACAAGCCTGGTAAAGATAAATTAGAAATTGTAATGCCAATTCTAAGATGATGGTGATGAACACAGCAGAGACATCAAACAACTGCCAATCATTCAAGAAATATGTTGTCACCGAATGTAATGTACGGAGATGGAGAGCCCAAAAAGAAGTCCTAAAATTAGCCTGGAAATTCAGACCCAAATCCAAAAGATTAAGGGTCTGGCAATAAGTAATGAAAATGGCCCAACATGAGGGGCTGCACCAAGTATGCATTTGAAAAGCTCACTGCACACAACTTGTAAAGACTACGACCAATCCCAACAATTAACAGGATGACATATCTAGAGCGTACCCACAGGGACATCGTTAGGCCTATTTTAGGGGGGCTGAAGCTACCCCAAAATATTCCTAAGCCCCCCCAAATAATAATAAGAAAAATAATTATTAGATTTTTTTTACAGTGCACTCTGTATCACTCACTACGTGCAATCAATCTTCCTTCACCATTCATCTGTTGGTGTCATCGTGCACTGCAGTCTGTTTTATTTTTATTTCACCAACTGTCAACTGGTTGAAATGGCAGTGTTTTAGAGAGAGGCTTACCAGCAGCCGCTGGCACGGTAACAGTATGTGGATGAGCGAGGTAGAGAGTTACTGAAGAGAGAGAGCACCAGGCAGCATTAAAACAAAGTAGGAAATCAGAGAAATAAAATGTTTTCGCCGATTTATCACTAGAAATGCAACTGTAGCAAGTATCTCACTATCATTAACGTTATCCAAATTCATAATTAGAAACCAGAGATGGGGACTCGAGTCTGAGACTCGGACTCAAGTCGCACTTAAGTCGCACAAACAGCTGACTTCAGACTTGATTCGGACTCGACCCAAAATACTTCAGACTTGACTTGCGACTCGACCCAAAAGACTTCAGACTCGAACTTCAAGACTCGTCCACAACACATTTTCATGCAATTATTGCTTTTTAAATCTAAATTCATTCATGTATTTCTATTTTCTTTTATTGGCGCATATATGTTGGGGAAACGTATGATGAGCCTCATGTCCCTTGCCCTTTGTCATAATGTGCGCTCACTCACATATCAAAAAATACATTGACATGGCGACACCAAGTCTTCCCGGAGCTGTTCCTTTTTTAAAGATTTTTTTTTGGCCATTTTCAGCCTTTAATTTTCAGGGCAGATGAAGACTTGAAAGGGGGAAAGAGGGGGAATGACATGCAGCAAAGGGCCGCCGGTCAGAGTCGAACCCACGGCCGCTGCATCGAGGAGTAAACCTCTATATATGGTCAGTCACTCACACACTAATGTGAAAGAGACGTTACATTTAGCATATATCGTCACAGGTAACAAGCTAACCATCGCAAAGTGATGTGCTAATGGTGGGAACAGGCAGATTGTATCTTTATAGTTAGTAGTTGCTGAGGCTCAGACATCCATGGCGCACAGGAGGCAGACGCACGGATCCATCTCCCAGGAACAAACGCTGTGTCGGGGGGGCAAACTCATGTGATGCGTAATTGATCCCGTGGATGATTTGTAGGCTATTAAGTGAACAAAGTGTACCTGGTCCACCAAACACTGGGCCGTTTTGACTGTTTTAATTCTGCATATATTTCTGTTTTATTCTATTTACTATTTCATCCATGCGTGACTCAGCAGATCCGTGCGCACTGTCACCTGCCGTGGAGACGCTGGTCTCCTCCTCTGAGTCGGATCTCCCTCGCGCTGGACTCAAGTTTCACTGAGCCTACTAACACTTAGAAAATGAATGGCATTACATCAGTGAGTTCAAACTGCTTATTGTGCGGAATTTGGACTGACACTGAGATGCATGTTGTTCTGTAACTGGTGTGGTGCTACCACTATTCTCTTGATTTCCACTTCAACATTAGACATTTTTTTGAGTGAAAGAGACGTTACATTTAGCATACATCATCACAGGTAACAAGCTAACCATCGCAAAATGTTGTGCTAATGCTGGGAACAGGCACATTGTATTGTTATAGTTGTATCCATATGATGTGACAGACTTAGGTTAATATTTCACCAGGTCAGAGGGCTAGAGGGATGTGTTAAGTAGACCCCATAAAGTTCTCCTACAGCTGATGTTGATGCTGGACTGTATGGATGGTAGCTACAGGACATGCTTTCAATTCATAAGATTTAACAATACAGTGTTAGGGACAGATCAGATGACCTGAGATTTCACTTGGACTTGTGGTAAAGACTTGAGACTTGACTTGAACTTGCCCCTCAAAGACTTGAGACTTGACTTGGACTCAAGCTCAAAGACTTGAGACTCGACTTGGACTTCAAAAAATGACTTGTGAACATCTCTGTTAGAAACAACAAATAATATGTCCAGCTACAAAAAAAGCCGGAAAGTCGAAAGTTAGACAGAAGTACAAAGAGTCAATGCCTATGAAGATGATCCACCGTCTTGTCTCTTCTCATTGGTTTAAACTGGCAGCTTTCAGAATGCTGCAGACCGCTGGGTTGCAAGTAGCTGCAGGATTTATCTTGTCTTGTCACTAATCTTTGGTCTGGACTTGCTACCGCACACATAGTGAGTGATAGAGTGAAATTGTAAGTTGTTTTTAATGACTTTTACTTGCTTCACTTCAGCTACATTTACTTGAGGTAAAGATAAAGCAATATTTTAGTTAGCTATAGAAAACAAAGATGCGGAGTACCTGGCACAAGACCGTCAGCTATGGAAACAACTGGCTCATCTGGT
Organism: Zingel zingel; assembly: GCA_023566125.1. Classification (NCBI taxonomy): domain Eukaryota; kingdom Metazoa; phylum Chordata; class Actinopteri; order Perciformes; family Percidae; genus Zingel; species Zingel zingel. Next base: position 36,044,454 of record CM042325.1, on the reverse strand, counting down.
CGGATCAACGCACAGGGATGGGATACCCCCCTACCCATCGCAGGAGCCGAATAGATAGAAAACAATAGTCTAGCTAGTGTAAACGAGTGAAATACAAGAAATAGCTCACCTAATAAGGTATCCGAAGCTCTCTATTCTTTACCATTAATAGACCCTGCTATCTCTATAGTATTAAAAAAATATCAGTCCCTAAATATCATAGTGTCACTGTTAATGCTATTGTACCAGTATATCCTTCAATTCATTCAACAAATGGATACTGGAAGATATTTTAGGAGAGAGAGAGAGAGAGAGAGAGAGAGAGAGAGAGAGAGAGAGAGAGAGAGAGAGAGAGAGAGAGGCACCAAGGCATAGCCTAAACTAAATTATTTCATGACATTTATTATATATGCTTGATTCTGACCAACTTAACTTTCTGCATTCCTTTGCTGTAATAAATTAAACCAGTATGTAGATGTTGCCTAAGTGTAGACTAGGCTATATATGAGCATACATACATACATACATACATACATACATACATACATACATACATATTTGAACTTTTATTCATCTCGCCATCAGGTTATTAAATTCAGACATACTTTAAATCCTTGTCAACCATATTACAACGAGCTAGTTCAGCGTATCATGCCTGACTGGAGTAGTGTGTTTTTCTTTAGGAGTGGGAAGGGCAGACCGCCCTTTGTTGGCTGTTTCGTCATTTGGGCTGCCTTGTTGAATGCAACTGAGAACATCGTATTTCACACAATTTAAGCTCTTTTAAAAAAAATTAAATAGGATTAGTCTAGGGATGGACGATATGGCCTAAAATCCATATTGCGATATACGTTGCAGCCTCATGCGATAACGATATATATATTGCGATATATAAATTATAATAGAACCATTTCAGACCAGGTTACATAGACCCTAAGGAAAACCAAACTGCTAAATGTATTTTTTTTTTTAAAGAGAAAGAAACGTAGTATGTAGCTTTGAGAACACAGCCGTATGTTCAGCGGGGAAGTACGACGTCTGCAAACACCGGCTGCCAAGATTCCAATCGTCCGTTATATAGTGAATGGTCAGGCTGATGAAAGGCTCCGTGGTACGGCTCGACCACAGGTCCCTTGTAGCGGTTTAAATCCAAACCAAATCCAAATAATGGATGTTGCACCGGTCTTTTTCACCAGCTCCTTGTTTCGCTTTCAGCCATGTTTACTCAAGATGACGCATTGCAGCCGGTTGCAGCTCGTGGCTCTAAATTTCGCGGGTACATTGCGTCATCAACATGAATTATCGCAATAGTGCAATATAATTAAAATCTCTATCGTAGGGCAATTTTGTATCGTTTATATTGCATATCGTCTCTATCGCCCATCCCTAGATTAGTCCCACGAATCGTTTGGTTTGTAATGCGCACCTAACCGAAAGCCTTGTACCAAATGGTTCAATACGAATATGTGTATCGTTACACCCCTAGTAATTAAATAGTCTTATTTTGACCTGCAACTTATCTAATAGAGAGAGGGATTAGGTATGGTATTACATTACCACACATTTACATGGGCAGATAGATAGCGGTTGAGTCTTAGCCAGAAGAAGAACTCAGCAGGAGCACAGTCTGTGATGTATCTAAAAACTAACTTTAGAGTTTGTAAGTAAGATTTTGCAAGGGAAAGTTTTGCATAGCCTCGGGGCTAAGCCCCCCCCTATCTTTCAATCCTAGTGATGTCCCTGCGTACCCATATGCTTACCTACCAGCGGAGCTAACTGGTAGATTAAACTCTTGCCGTCCGGTCGGCAAAACAGCAAAAATGTCCTTCTTGCAAAGGAAAGATTTGAGCGCCGTCTTCTGTTCCTCTTTTAGTTAAAAATCCAAGTCTAACTTGTTCATTGTAGCGGCCAAAGCCGTTTCAAACAACTGGTGTTCATCTGTAGCCATCTTGCAATGTTTACTAATGACTTGGACGTTGCAGTGCTGTCCTCATCTGTCTAGCTCGCCTCTGGCCCGCCTATATCAGATACACTGATGTGATTGGTGCAGCTTGGCTACAAGGGCATAGTTAATGAGCATCATTACTGAATGCCAGAGTGACTCGCTGAGCAAATTCAAATTGTGCTTTCACAAGAACTCTGGATTTCCAGGGTATCCTAAAATCACACCAGTCAAAGAAAATCATACAGTGGTTCCCAAACTGGCCGATCTGTGAGATTGAACAGAGGTTGTGTGAATATGTAATTTAATCTATCGGGGTTGACATATTCGAGTCAATACGGTACTCCATGAGTTAAAATTCATGTGACAGGTAAAATTAACTGAAATCTCAGTGTTTAGCACATCATGAATTCATATACTGTAAAATGCAAGTTTTTTTTTAGTGGAATAGACTTAAAGCTTTTATGCGTAACTTTTTGATATTAATGAACGTCCGTTACATCCGAGCCGTTGCCAAATGAGTTGCTAAAAAGCTAATTTAGACTATCAGCTCCACACAACTCTCTCTGTATTTCTCAGTATATTCAGAAGATTGTGTCCTCCGTTGACTTTCACACGCAGAAACTCGAGTGAAGATAATTACCTCTTCTGAAGAGTCCATCATGTTTTTTTAATACTCCTTGTCCTCCTTGGTGTGCGTGATAACGGAAGGCTTGTATCATGTGGACACACCAACAGTGTTGTCATTACTTCCTCATGGGGGAGACAGAAACTATGCACTATAGCTTTAAAAAAGCGTAAAATGTGATGCTTCATCTCTTCCCCTCTTCAGGCTGAGTGGCTGTGATCTGACAGAGAGAAGCTGTGAAGCTCTGTCCTCACTTCTCAGCTCTGAGTCCTCTAGTCTGAGAGAGCTGGACCTGAGTAACAACGACCTGCAGGATTCAGGAGTGAAGCAGCTCTCAGTTGGATTGGCGAGTTCACACTGTATGCTGGAAAATCTCAGGTCAGCTTTCATGTTTTTCTTCTGCACATAACTGTTAAAATGCCGCTCTGAATGCTGTTTATCAGTACAAATTTTTAACAAAAGAAGCGCAAAGCAACTGTACAATGATTCTGGCCAGAATTCACAAACTTTGATTGCTTAAGTCTCATGTTGTATGGGATGTATAAGGTTTTGTCATTAATAGTGGTTAGGGTTAGTTGTTTATTATTACATGAATGAATGTTGGGTATGCCTTTATTGTGAAGTCATGTTAACTGATATGGAAAAGTGCTTAAAATTGTATAAAATGACAATGCAAGTGTTTCCGCAGGCAGACCACTCAGGGTTAATTGTTTGTGTCTGCAACAGTAAAACCGAAAACTAATTATATATGATTATTCAGGCTGTCAGGGTGTCTGGTCACAGAGAAAGGCTGTGCTTGTTTGGCTTCAGCTCTGAGCTCCAACCCCTCCCATCTGAGAGAGCTGGACCTGAGCTTCAATCATCCAGGAGACTCTGGATTTATGCTGATATCTGATGGACTCAAGGATCCAAACTGGAGACTGGACACTGTCAGGTATGAGCTGTGAACAGGCTGGACTAGGGCTGCACGATATGAGGAAAATATTGACATTGCGATTGTGATATTATTAACAATATTGGAGGGATTAATCATTTTATACCACTCATTTTCATTGATAAATATTAAAATTAAAATTAAGATAATTACAGTGTTGGAAGGGATGTCTCTGCCGCACCACAAAACTTTATTCAGAATGGTTTGACATATTTTGCCTTTAACAAATGTTGCGCACCCCTGTGATTTGGATATCGCAATAGTCCATAATGTGATGTGGATAAAATTGCAATTAAGTGTGCAGCCCTAGACAGGACACATTTGTGGTTGGAGATGCAACAACAGCTTATCCTGATCCATGTTTAATGGTGTTAAACTGCAAGATAAATTGCTTATATTATTTATTGCTTGTTTGTTTATTTCCTACATACATGCGGTTATTTCCCAACACAGTTGGGGACAACCGCATTTTACAACAAAAGTAACCATCTCCTGAAAGGAAGATTTTACAATTTCAGTAATGTGTTCCAAGAAAGTAATTGCAAAAGTAGATGCAGAGTTCAACACTAACTTAAAAGCAGTTGCCAGGCTGGCAATACTACCTGGTTGCAGCTTTTGGTTGCCAAAACTGAAAACATGATTGCCAATTTTAGATACAATGCAGTTATACGTCAGCCTAAAAATGAAAATGTATCTGACTGTGTTTCGTCCTTCAGGATGGACCATGGTGGAGAGCAGAGGCTGAAACCTGGTGTGAGGAAGTGTAGGTGTTTTTATAAGGTTTGATTCATCTGAACAGAACATGTTCATCTAGGTAGATAGAACATCTATTTATTCAGTAATTTATAAATAATAAAATGTGTTCGCTAAAATCCAACTGTGAATATATATGATAGTTAAAGGGATATTTTGCTGATTTTTTTACCAGCTCTGTCATGGGAATGTTAGCAGAGTGTTCAGATGAATGGTGTTCTGTTTTCCACTGCCCACACTCACATGACATCCCAGAGCAGGTTTAAACTCAGTTAAGTTCAGTTATTTGGGGAACGTATACACACAGATTTAATTGTGAATCTGCAGACTTACCTCTGCAGGTGTTTTTGTATTAATTTTGCCTGTAATCACACAAGTACTAAAAATAGCTTTACATAAAGATTTAAAACAAACTACAAAAAAAAAAAAAAAACTAAGCTGCCAACACATGAACCTGTGCTGGCTGTGCCATTGTTTTCCTATGTGGAAAGCAGTGGAGTCTACTCGGAGGAAACGCTACCCTTGGTGTGGCACAACACTCAAAATTGCCACCGAGCGCTTTGCTAAAAGTTATGAAATTATTTCAACTATGTCGTCATTGCTGCTGACCTTTTAAGGCGCAGCGAAAGCCAAAAGAAATGTTGATGACCTACGCGGCGCTTTGCCTCTCTGCTCTGTTCTCTATCTTGCAGTTTACCTCTGATCATCTTTAGGAGATTTGTGATTAATTCATGAGAGTAAGAGTAAGCTGACTGAGTCCCAACTGCACATCCCTGTATGCTAAACAACTACAGCAGATAGCTATGGCCATCTTAGAAGACAGCCTACACCCTTTGAATAGGGAATTCCAGTATCTCCCCTCTGGACAGATGTTAATAGTCCCTGGTTGTAGAACTACAAGATTTCAAATCAGCTTTCTCCCAGCGGCAATCACTTTGTTAAACAAACTGTAGAATTACTTGCACACAACGCACAAACACCTTGGTCATGTACTAGCTGTAGAATTTCTGCATTTAACTGCACAAGTCAATGTGGTCATGTACTGTTTTTTATCCATGTTCTACTGTCTGTTCTATATGTTTTAATATTTTGTGTGTCGCATGTTATGTGGTGGTCTACAAAGTTGTAAGGATGTCCTGCCTCTTAGACTGTAAACCTAGTTTACCTACAGGTACCAATAAAGTAACCTGAACCTGAGATGGACTTTCATCTTAACCTACTAGTACTTCATGAGATCATCACCAAATATCCAGTTTTACAAAAGCAGCATTTTTTGGAAAAGATTCAATACGAACTTCATGGGATCTTTGACTTAATCTAACCATGTAGAATGATGATACCAATTCCAAAGTGTGAGTTGTAATATAAACATTGTGTCAGTCTGAACTTGCGTATTTTCTCCATCAGATGCCTGTGAATTGGAGCTGGACCCAAACACAGCAGATAGAAAACTCAAGCTGTCTCACAACAGGAAGGTGATATGTTCAGGGTATCAGTCATATCCTGATCATCCAGACAGATTTGACAGCTGGTATCCTCAGCTGCTGTGTAAAAATGAATTGACTGGTCGTTGCTACTGGGAGGTCAAGTGGAGAGGGGAAGTCGACATCGCAGTGACTTACAAAGGAATCAGAAGGAAAGGCAACAGTAATCACTGCATGTTTGGAGGGAATGATAAGTCCTGGAGTCTGCACTGCTCCAACGGTCACTGCACTGATCGTTACCTTGTCTACTACAACAACAAAGAAAATAAATTGTCCTCCTTCCCCTCCTCCTCCTCCTCCTCTGTCTCTGGTAGAGTAGGAGTGTATGTGGACTGTCCTGCTGGCACTCTGTCCTTCTACAGAGTCTCCTCTGACTCACTGATCCACCTCCACACCTTCAACACCACATTCACTCAGCCTCTTTATCCTGGGTTTGGGTTAGGACTAATTGTTTGGGACAATTTGCATGATTTCAAATCCTCAGTGTCTCTGTAGGCCAGTGATTACCAAACTATTTTGCAGGTCCCCTCTTTTGTAAATACTAATATTTTCAAGCGCCCCTTTTTTTAAATGAACAGGCTTTAACAGACCTAAATCTATGATGCAGTTAATTCTGTGATGTAGATACGTCCTTTTAGTAGTTTTACATGACTTATTTTAAGCCAATGCCTGATGTAAATGTGACAGTTGTTAGAATATATTTGTGAGAGTAAAGTAATAGGTTTTTAGAGTTAATGGTGCTGACCTCGGTGCCTCCGTTTCCCTGAGTTATGAGAGGCCATCGCTTCTCTGGGTTATGAGAAGCCATCTAGTTTTAAAAGTGATAAGACATTAAAAAGGAAGTGTGAGATTGCCTGAAAAAAGGTCTTCTCTGATCGGGGGAAACAGAGTCAACAATGGAGCAATGTCTTGCAAGCGTGGGATTTGTGACACTGTATGGAAATGACCAAGCTCTCATGAAACGCCTTAAAGTTTGCAGGAGATTAAAACACAGGTGTTCAAAAACCAACAATAGCGACTTGTCTCTTTTGAGCTGAGAATGGGAGAAGTCAAGGTCATGTTTTATTACAGTGTGTTACAAATCGTTAGGAGCCGACTGGAGCCAGAAGATCTAGACTGTATCCAATTGATGACAGCACCACCAGAGGATGGGAGAAAATGGGATAAATAAGATAGCATTTTAATTTAGGGTAACAGATGCTGGGGGAATCTTTGACTGACTACTAGGTGAAAGGTAGACCTGTAAGGTATCTGATCTGTATGCATACACTCTTGTATTTTCCAATATCATTCTTCACTAAAACTTATTAACTTTAACTGGACGAATCCTGAGTCTTATTTCTCTGATCTACCAGTAAATGAACACCATTCAGAGTGTAGTGACAAAAGAAATTGGAGTCAGATTAAGTCTGGCCTTTTTAGGGCCAGACTGGACCGGTCATCGGTCACATTTTAGAATAAATTCCTACACAGTCTGTACTTGACTTGAATTTACTGATATTATCACCCACATAATGATGTCAAGGCTCTGTGAAAACTTCTATTTATAATTGGCAACGCAGCCAAAATGACCCTTAAAGTGGCCATGTTATGCTCATTTTCAGGTTCATAATTGTATTTTGAGGTTGTACCAGAATAGGTTTACATGGTTTAATTTTCAAAAAACACCATATTTTTGTTCTACTGCACATTGCTGCAGCTCCTCCTTTCACACGCTGTCAGGTTTCTGTTTTAGCTACAGAATGAGACCTCTCAACTTCTGCAACATCTCTTGTCAGTCGCACATGCGCAGTAGCTAGGTAAGGACTACATGAGCTAGCTCCAACTTCGGCCTGAACAAGGCAGGATTAGCCAGGAGACTTTTTCTAAACGAGGGCACACTTCCAACTTTGTGTGGAATACCTGCAGAACAGGGACATGGAAGTAGTTCTATATAATTTATTTTGTAGATTAAGGTGAATTTGTGTGTGTTGTAGCAGTGTTTTGCCATTGAGAATGAGCTAGCATGCTAGCGCTAGCAAGCTAGTGTGCAAAAAATGCCAAAAATTACTTTTTTAAAAGCAAAAACAATGCATCAACCCACTAACATACAAACTGATGACGAACTGACACAAAAGAAAGTGCCAAAAATGATTTCTTTAAAAAGGGAACAAAAACAACAAAAACAAGGAGACAAACATGTCCAAAATAAGCATAAAAAATGATTCTACTCACCAAATAACGTTATTGTCGCTGTCTGATGATAAAGACACGTCCATTACAGTTTTTTTCGATTGCTAAACCACAGTGGGCACAACTGGAGTAACGTGGAAAACTAACTACAGTCTACACAGCAGCAGTTCATGTAGACCAGACTCTAACTAGTCTACACAGCAGCAGTTCATGTGGACCAGACTCTAACAACAGTCTATACAGCAGCAGTTCATGTAGACCAGACTCTAACTAGTCTACACAGCAGCAGTTCATGTAGACCAGACTCTAACTAGTCTACACAGCAGCAGTTCATGTGGACCAGACTCTAACAACAGTCTATACAGCAGCAGTTCATGTAGACCAGACTCTAACTAGTCTACACAGCAGCAGTTCATGTAGACCAGACTCTAACTAGTCTACACAGCAGCAGTTCATGTGGACCAGACTCTAACAACAGTCTATACAGCAGCAGTTCATGTAGACCAGACTCTAACTAGTCTACACAGCAGCAGTTCATGTAGACCAGACTCTAACTAGTCTACACAGCAGCAGTTCATGTGGACCAGACTAACTAGTCTACACAGCAGCAGTTCATGTGGACCAGACTCTAACAACAGTCTACACAGCAGCAGTTCATGTGGACCAGACTAACTACAGTCTATACAGCAGCAGTTCATGTGGACCAGACTCTAACTACAGTCTACACAGCAGCAGTTCATGTGGACCAGACTAACTACAGTCTATACAGCAGCAGTTCATGTGGACCAGACTCTAACTAGTCTACACAGCAGCAGTTCATGTAGACCAGACTAACTACAGTCTACACAGCAGCAGTTCATGTAGACCAGACTAACTACAGTCTACACAGCAGCAGTTCATGTAGACCAGACTCTAACTAGTCTACACAGCAGCAGTTCATGTGGACCAGACTCTAACTACAGTCTACACAGCAGCAGTTCATGTGGACCAGACTCTAACAACAGTCTACATAGCAGCAGTTCATGTGGACCAGACTCTAACAACAGTCTACATAGCAGCAGTTCATGTAGACCAGACTCTAACTAGTCTACACAGCAGCAGTTCATGTAGACCAGACTCTAACTAGTCTACACAGCAGCAGTTCATGTGGACCAGACTCTAACAACAGTCTACACAGCAGCAGTTCATGTGGACCAGACTCTAACAACAGTCTACACAGCAGCAGTTCATGTGGACCAGACTAACTACAGTCTACACAGCAGCAGTTCATGTGGACCAGACTCTAACAACAGTCTACACAGCAGCAGTTCATGTAGACCAGACTCTAACTAGTCTACACAGCAGCAGTTCATGTAGACCAGACTCTAACTAGTCTACACAGCAGCAGTTCATGTAGACCAGACTAACTACAGTCTACACAGCAGCAGTTCATGTGGACCAGACTCTAACTACAGTCTACACAGCAGCAGTTCATGTAGACCAGACTCTAACTAGTCTACACAGCAGCAGTTCATGTAGACCAGACTCTAACTAGTCTACACAGCAGCAGTTCATGTAGACCAGACTAACTACAGTCTACACAGCAGCAGTTCATGTAGACCAGACTAACTACAGTCTATACAGCAGCAGTTCATGTGGACCAGACTAACTACAGTCTACATAGCAGCAGTTCATGTAGACCAGACTCTAACTACAGTCTATACAGCAGCAGTTCATGCGGGTCAGGGCCCTAAAGTATAATATAAACCAAAAACGAAAAAAACTAAAAAACTGGTCGATGTTTCGTTTTTTAGTTTCAAACGAAAAAACGAAACTATGAGTTCCGTTTTTTCAATGTCAATACAAATTAAAAATTAACTGGAAAACTGTTCATTGTTTTTTTTGTTATTCATGTTTCCATTTTAACCCAACAGCGAGAATACAGGCTCATTTTTCTAATGAGCATAATTGAAAATCTGATGGAAAAGAGGTCTCGTTGGTCCGTGTACTTTTTCGTTCATTCGATTTTCATTTCATAAACCGTATTAAAAAAAAAAAAAAAATAATGGTTATTTGATTTTCATTTTAAAATACAAAATTTGAAATTGAAGTACAAGGCATTTTTTCCTTTTCATGGTCAAAAGGGGATGGGAGAAATGTAAAACATACTTTGATTTTCATTTTCTATTTCATATAACAAAAATAAAATCACTCGAAAATTGAAATGAAAAAAGGCTTGTTTTTTCATATTCAGAGACCGGATTTTGTCATTTCCAAGGCAACAGCGCCAGTGTAGCCTACCTGTGGTGCTTTCAGCCCAGGCTAAAATGACTCTGGAAACATACTCTTGATAATGCTTGGGGGGGAATTGTATTTCATAATGTCCCATGTATGTATTACCCTCTCTCCCGGCCTCCCTGACTCTCAGTTCCCCTCCACTGCAGCCGGGCCATTCTAAAACGCTTAACGTGAAAAAGCTCAACGTGGTTTAATGTACCTAAACAATGATCAATCAGACATCAGTCAGTTATCAGTCAGATAACGTCCATAATAATTGGACTTTGGGTTAGATTTTTGACAGTTTTCAGTGGTTATGAGGAGCAATATGAGATAGAAATTTGCTAAACCACGTTAAGCTTCTTCCTCGCCATAGGCGCCAATGAAGAAGAAAACGTTAACGTGAGAGAAGTTCTATAATCGTTGGATTTCGGTTTAGTTTTTTGGACAAGCTAAGTGTTCATGACAAGATATGGCCATGAGAAATATGGTGATGGTTAAGTGTTTTTTTCACGTTAGCGTTTTAGAATGTCCCCTGCAGCCTGGGTTAAAGCAAATATGGTAGTGTATGTTTTGGTCATTCGATTTTCATTTCATGAAATACATAAATGAGGCAATACACAAACATATGCATTAGGGTTTCCAAAGTCATTTTAGCCTAGGCTGAAAGAACCACAGGTAGGCTACACTGGCGCTGTTGCCTTGGAAATGACAACATCCGGTCTCTGAATATGAAATGCCTTTCTTCATTTCTATTTGAGCGATTTTATTTTTGTTATATGAAATAGAAAATGAAAATCACAGTATATTTTAAATTTCTCTCATCCCTTTTGACCATGAAAAGGAAAAAATGCCTTGTATTTCAAATTTTGTATTTTAAAACGAAAATCAAATAACCATTAGTTTGTTTTTTTAATACTGTTTATTAAATGAAAATCGAATGAACGAAAAAGTACACGGACCCTCGTTTTTGTGTCGTATGGGCTTACGTGTTGAAGATCAGAAGTGGATAATATCAATGCAGCGCTGGACCAGAAGTAACATTAACATGTCAAAATAAAGTGTGTGAAAACTATAGGCTTAACTGCAAGACAAACCAGTGGCCTCCTCCTCCTGGACCGCAGCTCATGGTGAGCAGGGTAATCCTTTCTGCTGGGCCTGTATCATCCAGCTCATATGGTCTGTGCTGATACAGTAGTGGACCAATATTTGGATAATAAAGGTAATATAGGTAAAGAATTATAAAAGGTAATTGCAATATGTTACTTCAACAAATATCTGCTTCATGCAATTTGGTTTTAATAAAGAACTACCATACCATAATCATCTGACTTTTTGAAAGTCTACAAATATAACAGGAACTGTATTAATCATGTCTGTGCTGTATTTGTTTAACGAAGGGTTATAGGATGATTCAGACAGCTTGTGGTTCATGGCTAAAATATTACAGAAGGCCAACTTTGCTAATTCCGATTTGCCACTTGAGCCCACAGCACCATATGATATAACATCAACATTTAGTTCCTGATTATTTGTTTCTAATTTATGACTTTGTTTCCTTTAATATTCAAACTTTTTTTTTTCCTAAAATATTCAAACTTGTTTTTCATAAAAAAAGAGGCAGAACGTTAAAAACTACACTAAACTATAAATCAGAAACCTATGCAGACACCACATTCCTCAGGGCATCCATGACATCGTCCATCCTGCTCAACAGGAAATAGTCTTCTCCAAAAAGTTCATCCCGACACTTGGGGCAGTTGGGGGAGTTGAGGACCCACTCCCACACACACATCTATTGCACCCCACCAGGCTCCTGCAGCAAGGTGCAATTACAAGGCCAGTCATAGGTCCTTCAAGAGAAGTATAAATCATCAGAACATACAGTATTTTAGTCAGTCCCAAAAAATAAAGGAAATAAAGTTTATTATCAACCTACACACAGTTATGAGAAAAATGCAATTGCTATGCTTGGTCTGGTGTTAACAGTTTTAAACCGGTCTTTGGTGTAGATGTTTACACTTTGCCTCGCCATTTCCAGCTTACTTCGTTCATACCCTTTACCATACCATTTTCAGTTTTCTTTGAGACTATATCATTTTGTCACCCAAATGAACACATGAACAAACACCAAGGGCACCGTTCCCCCTCCCACCACTACTAAATTGTGATCCCCTTTCTATTAGCACCACTCGGCTTAGCAGTAAATTTGCTGTCAGACACTAGCAACTGTGTTCGTTTTAGAAACATGTTAATCACGTTGTCATATTGCTTATTCCCAGTGTAGGGCAAGGTATGGGAAAGTGTGGAGGGCTAATCTACCAGTTATTCTACAGTAAATCACACAGAACTACACTGCAGCTAAATATATTGATGGTGGCGTGAGTAATTCTCAATAGTTTTATTTCATACTGCAGCAGAAAGCACTGCTGCCGTGGAGCTTAGGAAATGCTCAGGAAGCTTGTGTGGACACTTCCTTACTGTTAAGTCAATAAAAGAGCTAAGCTACCAAAAATCTACTTGATTCAGAAAACCGTGGTGCAACTGAGAAGTGGTTAAACTAGTAACCCTACTGCCAAACACTGCCTGCAATACAAGTTGGATTTAGTGCTGTGACGGCGTTGGCACATGTTGCAATGTTTGTTGTAATTTCAGCTTCTTTTTAATTTGCCAGTAGGTGTCATAATGGCAAATGCCGGTTTTAAGCAGTTGGCATAAAATCAAACCGGTTAAGCCTCATACGCTGGAACGGACCGGTGATACACGAAATGAACCCAACCTGTAGCGATTGCATTTTAGATGTACTAACATGAAGGTTACAGACCTCTGCAAATAAGGCACTGGAAGGTGTCAAGGTCCCAGTCAGTCGCCGGCCCGACTCAGCTAGCCCAGCCATCTCCCTCATCATCTGGTTGATATTTGGAAGGTCCTGAGCTGCCAGGACAAGCTCCTCCACTCTATTTAGCACTCCTGTGTCATCCTGGGCACGATTAGGGGAACAAGCATAATGTACAAGATACAACAATTTATATATTACGTCTATTCATAGTTTTAACTAAAATGACTGTGGGAGACTTTAATGAATCTAATAAAAGATAAGTGTAATTTTTGGAAATTGAAGTTATCACTAATTTGAGATGTTTAATATATGTTCATATGTCATAGATGATTGCATATTTTTTCAGTAAGAAATACTTCCTGTTCACACCAGCATGCAGATGCCCAGTGTGTGTGAATGTCATGTGATATCCATTGTCAGACCTGTTTATATGGACAGAGATTAGTTTTGCTACTTGACTCAAACTAATAGTAATGATCTGTGGAAAAATGTAAGGGAAGAAATTGAAATGGGTTGTTTAGTGCTAGAGTGGGTGACATCTATAGTAAAAAAGTTTTCAACTTCACTCAATTTAAATCATTTTTACATTTAAACGTAGGAAATCTTATGCAAAAATGACACTACTTAACCAAAATACCTACACATTTGGATCTGTGACAGAAAGACCAAGCACCTGCTGCAGGCTCCCATATTAAAGACACTAGACTTTTCTTGAGAAACACAGACAGCCTACAACTTTTCTAAACTGCTCTATTTCTCACATTTTTTACACAACACACTATTTTAACACTGCATCTCTTCAGGATCACCTGCCTCTAACATTATCATTTTGATGACTGGACAAACTGCCTGCAAGTCAGAAGCAGCCATTTTGACAAAGATTTCCATCAAATTAACCATGTCAGAGATTTTGGCAATTTGTGTAAAACAGCCCTTTCCTCATGCACTCATTAATCACCATAGCAACTAGTGCCACCTACACACACATGCAGCAGGGAGAGTGGGTAGGGGAAGGGCTGTTCTCCTTCTTACGCCAGGAACACGCCACTCGCAGAAGTGCCACGAATAGTCATGAAGCGTATAGTTGTGCCTGATCGCATGCCTGGCCGTTCATACCACAACACGCCGGTCAGGAAGTGATCCTCCATTCCACGGGGAAGAAATAAATATAACTCCCACCCATGGACCTATATCCTGTTTCCTGAAGTCATTCAGTATCTCACCCCTGCCAGTTCCCGCACTTTGTTTTGCCGTGTAGTAGACAGAGAGAGGCAGGTAGAGCTGGTGCTGGAACCACATCTCGATTTGATTAAGAGCATGAAGCTGCAAAACAAAACATTCAATGAAATCTCAAGAACATTGATTTCCATGGGTGTAGAGAAAGGAGCATCTGTCTCCAACATTAAAAAGTTTTGTGCATTTTACAACATTAGGAAGAATGCACTGGTGTCCACTGAACAATTGGAAGGCGCTGTTGCAGAAGCTATTCAAGAGGTAAGTTAATATAAGATTAAAACATAAAAATGCAAGTTCACCTAACGGTGCCTACATCTCTTCTTTCATGTAGGCCAAATTTACAAGCAGCTAGAATCACAGAAGTTTAGCACAGGAAATGCAATTTGTACTTGATAAGCAATCGGAGAGGCTTGCAGCATAAAATATAATGCATTGATAAAATCTGCCATCAAGACTTGTAGTTGTCTGTCTTTCCAGTTTTATCTAATCTACTTAGGACTGGTGGGTGGGTTGCTGAGAAGCCAATGAAGTGCAATCCAAGTGTTAAGTTGTTTGAATCAGCTTCTGTAGAAAAATGTAAAAACCAAAGACAGCCTGACTTCCCGCTCTAATCTGTGCCGTTACTGGTGTCGTACCAAAACATATTGGGTGTTGTGCCGCGAAAAAGGAGACTACAGCACGTTACTATAGTAACAGCTCAAATAGCTGCGCATCAATATCCAGGAGACAACCGACCATAGACCAACTGACACCACATCCAGAACAGACGCACAGCACGAGTGATCATCAACATATTAATGTCAAAGGTAATATGTTACCTTTGACATTACCCTTAATAACAGACTAGTGAAGCGTAGCTTAGCTGGACTATGGATACAGCTAGTTAGTTGGCACCAAAACCAGCATTAATAGGCTATTAATAATAGTTTCAGATATATTCCCAGTAACATGTTGCATCTTTTAATGTAAATACATTATTACACTTTGTTTTATTTAGCTAAGTTTCCTTACCACCATAGTCCGCTTTCGTGATCTAAAATATGTAAAGGACATTTCTATTAAAAAACTATTTTGCACATATTATCATAATCATAATGTTATCTTATAGCTCCTAATCATATGTGTAACCCGTGTGTGTTTGCTTTGCCCTTTTTTTTATCTCTGCGTAATTGTGTTGTGGCGACAGATGAGGCAGGAGACAGTGCTGGAGGTTCTGCTGTACTCTGGTTTCAACAGACAGACAGGACATAGGCCTAACGTTTGTGGTCACTACATCTGGTTAATTCCTCTAACAAAAGAGCAGAATCAATGCAGTTTACGGGGTAGCGTCTGACGGACGTGACTCTATTCTACCAAAGAATTACTAATAGACGGGCTTTGATTCTACTGAAAGGGTCACCATAACAACGGTCTAAGCTTGCTAGCGTTAGCCATCTACCTAATCAAAGAACTAATATACAAGTGAAAAACTTTAGATGGTGAATTCAAACCACTGTATAAATTCAAACCACTGTATAAATTCAAACCACTGTATAAATCACACAGGACAAACCGGACATTATTTATAACTGAAAACATTTGTTTGGTCACGTTCAAATTACAATTAATATCTATGTAAACCTTTATCAACGGTGCAACCAGAGCGCTAATCTGGACGGAGTGCGCACGCACCTACCTTTGTCAACGCTTACCACGTCCACACACACTCGACACACAGGCAGGAGGTAAAATCCCCAAAATAAAAGATGTAATGGAAATAAGAGGATATTTTGGTGAAATACATGACTGTCTACATCACCTGTTACATTTGCGTACAGTATTACTAACCTTTAGGTGGAAAGCAGAACTGGAAGTCTTGGGTGTTGTTATCATGGATGTATTAAGAGAAGAGGTTATCTTTGTTGTTTTGACACACCAGACTGAGGAGATCACATCGAGCCAGAAGTAGCCTAACGGATAGTTCTAGGCATTTTTTTAACAGACCACGAGGTGCACTGATGCTGAAATGGAGAATATGCATCGTGCATACTTTACATAGAGTAAGCCACAGCTTCTTATGAAAGTATGATAACATGTAACATATTATTTGTAACCCCCCCCCCCCAAAAAAAAACTGTCTCTGTAATGAAAATCTTTGAAACAGTGAGAGAAAGCATGGCAGAAGATCGCAGATCAACTGAAATATATATAGTACATTTACTGCCCTGAAACTGTCAGAATCATACCATTCAAGGTAGCCTACTAATTATGTGCACAAAACGAACAGTAGTACTCTTGCCTTGAGAGTGTGCAGAAGACAGCCAGATCTCACACACACACACACACACACACACACACACACACACACACACACACACACACACACACACACACACACACACACACACACACACACACACACACACACACACACACACACACACACACACACACACACACACACACACACACACACACACACACACACACACACACACACACACACACACACACACACACACACACACACACACACACACACACACACACACACACACACACACACACACACACACACACACACACACACACACACACACACACACACACACACACACACACACACACACACTTAAGGACAGTACTAGAGTACTTGTACTTCAATTACTCAAGTACTATCAAGTTTTTCCCCAAGGTTGTTCGTAAATGTATGTGTAGACCAGTCAGTCTGCTTCTGCCACGTTTTTATTTGTTTTATTTATTTTTTTAGAGACAGAGTTTCCTTCTTTACATATTATACGTTTTGCTTCGCCGTAGGCCTTTATGTGGACCTAGAAAAGAAAGACACTGCAGAAATTAGACTCTGAAAACTAGAAATTATAAAGATAATCAAGTTATAAATTCAATGCACACTGTAAACAATAACTGTAACAGATTATTCATCAGTTATTCTTCCCCCAGCTCAATATAAGGTCCTAACCTATTGAGGTGTCCTCTCCCTGTTTCATGAATGTACAGTAGCTGGCACTACATAATTACTGGTCCAGTAAACTAAGACTATAATTTGGGAGGATTTTAATGTTACGATTACGGTTTTAGAATTGTACAACCCTCCCGAATTATAGCCCCAGTTTACTGGAGACAACACACATTGTGTGCTAAGAAACTAAAATAATTAAAAGGTATATTCGTCTCTGACCAGTCTGCCATTGTTAGAACCACTAACATGTGTATAGCACTTTATATATTATCCTTCATCACTGTCCTAAAACACATTTGCAACTTTATCAGCCTTTTCTAAATATCACAACTGTCATAATATTGATCAAACTTCTAACAACAAATTGAATAGTAGTTCCAAACAACAATATAACAGTAACAATGACTGTCACATGACTAATTACTTTTTTGAAGTGACTGACTGGCCTGCACTCTGTGAGCCCCACGGGGAGGACATTGATGGGCTCACAGAGTGCATCACAGACTACATAAATTTCTGTGTGAACTGCAATGTCCCTGCTCGGACTGTAACTTGCTACGCTAATAATAAACCCTGGATCACCAAGGACATGAAGGCTATCCTGAACGAAAAGAAGAGGGCGTTCAGAGATGGCAACCGTGATGAGGTGAGGAGAGTGCAGGGGGTACTCAAACTCAAAATCAGGGAGGCTAAAGACAGTTACAGGAGAAAGCTGGAGAGTAAACTCCAGCATAACAACATGAGGGATGTGTGGAGCGGCATGAGAACCATCACTGGGTTCCAGAGGACTGGTGGCATGGGGTTGGAGGGACGTGTGGACCGGGCCAATGATCTGAACCTATTTTTCAATAGGTTTGATACTGCGGCCCATCCCCCACAAGTCTCTGCTGCTGGCTACCCAACAAAATATGCCACTTTACCTCCTCCTACTCCTCCTCCTCCTTACAGACCCTTTGTCTGCACCTCACCATCTCAACTCACACCTTCTTACTCCACCCCTCCCCCTGCTCTACTCCATGTCCTCTACAACCTGAGGACCGCACCCCTCCCCCTACGGTCACCTCTACAGTGTCCTTCACGCCTGACCTGGTGAGAAGACAGCTGACTAGACTCCACTCCGGCAAAGCTGCTGACAGCTTCGTAGCTCTGTTCGGGTCCTGCACGTCCCACATTGTTTACTTGTTCTACAGAGAGAAGACGATCATTAATACAGCTCCATTGAGTAAGGCCTCACTAAGCCTAGCTACATCTTATATACAGTCTATGATTCCCATGGCAAATTAGCTAGCTCAATAACGTAGCTACAAGTTTTAGATAACGTTAGCGAACGTTAAATGCTAACTTAAACAGCTTTACTAGCTAGCTAGCTAGTAACTTGAAACAACAAACGTCTAGGAACCATGTTTTTAACGTAGATCACTGACAATATACAGTGAGGAAAATAAGTATTTGAACACCCTGCTATTTTGCAGGTTCTCCCACTTAGAAATCATGGAGGGGTCTGAAATTGTCATCGTAGGTGCATGTCCACTGTGAGAGACATAATCTAAAAACAAAAATCCAGAAATCATAATGTATGATTTTTTAACTATTTATTTGTATGATACAGCTGCAAATAAGTATTTGAACACCTGAGAAAATCAATGTTAATATTTGGTACAGTAGCCTTTGTTTGCAATTACAGAGGTCAAACGTTTCCTGTAGTTTTTCACCAGGTTTGCACACACTGCAGGAGGGAGTTTGGCCCACTCCTCCACACAGATCTTCTCTAGATCAGTCAGGTTTCTGGGCTGTCGCTGAGAAACACGGAGTTTGAGCTCCCTCCAAAGATTCTCTATTGGGTTTAGGTCTGGAGACTGGCTAGGCCACGCCAGAACCTTGATATGCTTCTTACAGAGCCACTCCTTGGTTATCCTGGCTGTGTGCTTCGGGTCATTGTCATGTTGGAAGACCCAGCCTCGACCCATCTTCAATGCTCTAACTGAGGGAAGGAGGTTGTTCCCCAAAATCTCGCAATACATGGCCCCGGTCATCCTCTCCTTAATACAGTGCAGTCGCCCTGTCCCATGTGCAGAAAAACACCCCCAAAGCATGATGCTACCACCCCCATGCTTCACAGTAGGGATGGTGGTCTTGGGATGGTGCTCATCATTCTTCTTCCTCCAAACACGGTTAGTGGAATTATGACCAAAAAGTTCTATTTTGGTCTCATCTGACCACATGACTTTCTCCCATGACTCCTCTGGATCATCCAAATGGTCATTGGCAAACTTAAGACGGGCCTTGACATGTGCTGGTTTAAGCAGGGGAACCTTCGGTGCCATGCATGATTTCAAACCATGACGTCTTAGTGTATTACCAACAGTAACCTTGGAAACGGTGGTCCCAGCTCTTTTCAGGTCATTGACCAGCTCCTCCCGTGTAGTCCTGGGCTGATTTCTCACCTTTCTTGAGACCCCACGAGGTGAGATCTTGCATGGAGCCCCAGTCCGAGGGAGATTGACAGTCATGTTTAGCTTCTTCCATTTTCTAATGATTGCTCCAACAGTGGACCTTTTTTCACCAAGCTGCTTGGCAATTTCCCCGTAGCCCTTTCCAGCCTTGTGGAGGTGTACAATTTTGTCTCTAGTGTCTTTGGACAGCTCTTTGGTCTTGGCCATGTTAGTAGTTGGATTCTTACTGATTGTATGGGGTGGACATGTGTCTTTATGCAGCTAACGACCTCAAACAGGTACATCTAATTTAGGATAATAAATGGAGTGGAGGTGGACATTTTAAAGGCAGACTAACAGGTCTTTGAGGGTCAGAATTCTAGCTGATAGACAGGTGTTCAAATACTTATTTGCAGCTGTATCATACAAATAAATAGTTAAAAAAAATCATACATTGTGATTTCTGGATTTTTGTTTTTAGATTATGTCTCTCACAGTGGACATGCACCTACGATGACAATTTCAGACCCCTCCATGATTTCCAAGTGGGAGAACCTGCAAAATAGCAGGGTGTTCAAATACTTATTTCCCTCACTGTATATGATCAATACTTACACTTCATTAATCTTGTAGGAATCAGCTGTGGAGTGGTTTGTGTGTCTAACGTTGGCTGCACTGAAACGTCAGGGGGCAGGCAGGCACTGAGCTGTCACTCAAAAACTCATTAGCCAATGGGGATGCACCCCTGTAAGACCCACCCACGCGAGATGCTTGTGTCAGAATCGCAGGCAAAGACTTGGGAAGCGCAAATGAGAAAGCTGGGAGCAGAACTGCAAACGTGTTGGAGAGCGCAAAAGACTGATCATTGAGAAAGAAGCAGAGGGAACTGGAAACAAAAGGTCATCTTATCAAACGAATAAAAGAGAAATAGTTTACAACTACACAAAGATTTACTTGCAAGTTTTACCTTTGAGGTGACAATTATTTTGCTTGAGTTAGTGTTTTTTGTTTGATACTTGAGAAGTTTTGCTTGGTATTAAAGACACAAAAATAATTCCATACCTAGCCAGCAAAGGCATACATGCTTCTAAACACAGAGTGGCGGCTGCTCTTCATAGTGTTCAACCTCCATATCACAAGGAATAGTGCCAAGTAAGTTTGCACAAAAACCCCAATGAATAGGTAAATCCACATCCTCCCTCCCTGCTGTACCTCCCTCTCTAACTCTCGTCCAATGAAACATTACAATGTATTAAAAGGCTGGTCACAAGAAATGATTTGTGTCATCCAAAGTCTTTTTGAAAAGCATGATCATTCCATACA
The DNA here is from genome assembly GCA_023566125.1 of Zingel zingel. Classification (NCBI taxonomy): domain Eukaryota; kingdom Metazoa; phylum Chordata; class Actinopteri; order Perciformes; family Percidae; genus Zingel; species Zingel zingel. Next base: position 36,023,517 of record CM042325.1, on the reverse strand, counting down.
TTTCTGTCTTATATGTGAAATAGCCATTTTAATTACAACCATACAAGTCTTCAATAATTATACGTACATCTGTCTCATCTATTCTAGGGACTAAGGAACCTAAATGTGGTTGTAGGTATGAGTGACTTACGTAATGGCCATTGATGCTTACAGTGGCAAACTGGTTGGCCACTCAATCATGCCAATAAAAAAAAAATAACCTTGTTATTTATGACGACATGTACAGGTGAGTAAGTGCTATTGAATGAATTCAATTTGAATTAACATAACATATTATGATAGATAGATAGAATCTGACATAACTCTTTTTTTAAATAGTCTTGTTTTCCCATATTTAAGAAAAACATTTGTTATTTAGCCAGTTAATCAAAAATATACAAGGAAATTTTAAATATTAAAGGAAAAATGTAATTATTTTATGTTTTGGTTATTTTATAAATACAATATAATATAGGAAATATCCTTGTGTTCATTAATGCAGTATGCATCTGTGATCCAAGTTGTTGCCTATGTCATCCAAAAACGTTATGAGAGTTGCTTCAGTCATTCGCTTGCGTTAGGAACATTTTGATTTGTTTCATTAAACACCTTCAATTTGCTGACATTTTACTAAATTCATAGATTAACATTTCATAACATGATCATCAACAGACTTTCAATGTTGTTTGGGTTTGTCAATGTCAATCTAAACTGGTGCACCACCTCTGGTTTAGCCATGGTGATAGATATCTGTGTGAGTAATATCAACACCGTAAGAATGAAGGAAACATTGGAAGGGACCAAATCTGCATTGTTGCATTTCGTAGAATAGCAATATATATTGGGCTATTGGGGAGACATTTTCAGCATATTGAAATATTGGGGAGGGGGGGTGTTCCCTCCAATATATATTATGATTACTGCTTTCAGTAATATGGATATTCTTCTTGCTTGCATGACTTCGTTTCTGGTGACCTTGAGGATATCAGTGATTTCTATATTTTCACTTTCAAATTCCATAGGGGAAATACAGGCCATGCATCTGGGACCTTAAGCCATGCAAGTGAGATGACTATCCTTAATAATCACACAGATAGACATCATAGTGGCTACATGTGAAGTAAGTAATGCAGCAGCTTGTCTGGGTTGATGCTGGAAAACAACCAGAAAAGTATTCAAAAGGTCATGTAGTAAGCTTTTAATGTAAGGAACATCTCCTAACATACTAATCACACACACACACGCTTTTCGTCTAAAAACGAATCATACTTTAGGGCCTTGACCCTTAAGGCACGAAGCAATATGTATGCAGGCAGCAGATGCACTAAATATGATATTCAATATTCAGAATACATCCTTCATGCACGCTGTTTGAAGTCAGCAATGAACCAGTGATATGATAGCGATAGCTCCGAAGATAAATTACCATTGCGTGTTGTTTCCCCATCACAAAAAGGAAGATGCACCTGCCCAGTTTTTGAACAGTGTTACACCAGAGCAAGTCACAGTAGTTGATAAATGCATAAGAAACCATTCCACAGCCTAGTCAACACATGATAAAACGTAGCATAATTAAGAGTCAGAATTTAAACCAGTACTGCACATCAAAATATTTGCTCATAGTCAAGGAGTTGCTTCTCTGCGATTCCCCTGAAATAGACGGAGTGACCGCTACAGGCTTAATGTAACAGGAATAGTAAAGGTCCTTAGGTGCTTTCCGACCGGATAGTACTTGTACTTTTTAAAAAGAAAAGTACACTTTTAAGCAGTTCTAAGAACTACTCTCCCCCAAAATCTTTTTTTCCGTTTGCATTCCCACTGGCCAAGTGGCCATAGGGACTGGTAGGAGGGGTAAGGGAGTGACGCAAGCACGGCAACGGTCTTTATGGCATCGTCACTAGACCTTAGCACCACATACAACAACAACAACAAAAATGGCCAGCAGTGCCTGCACCCATAGACAGTATATAACCTCCGTATCAGTCCACTTTTCCGAGTTCCGCCCATTCTCGTAGTAATTCAGGTAATGTTTTGCCCAACACAGACGGGACTTTATTATACTCGGAACAGACCCCGCCTCTGTGTGTGTGCGCTTGTGGAGTTTAACTCTGAAAAGACAGTTAACCACAGGTTCCTGTTAATCTTCTGATAGACATGTGTTGTGATATTTAAACAAACGAACCGTCAACGGCGAAATAAAAGCCTCTTATTTACGAGAGCGGTCTGAGAGACCTCCAGCTCACAGGCAGTTGGCGGGACTTATAAGTTCGACCAATCAAGTACACCTAAAAAAAGGGAAAAGACCCTGCTCTGATGTAGGAGCTAAAAAAGTACGCTACTGAGGCAAAAGGAACTTAAAAATCCCCAAATTTTTCCTGTCGGAACACGACGAAAAAAGTGTTCTAACTGCAAAAATCCCTCCGGTCGGAAAGCCCCTATATACCACCGCAGTGCGCACCTGATTTTAAGAATGCTGACTGAGATGTTTGAGAGCGTGCTACATAAAAGCAAATGTCTGAAAATAGAAGCAGCTTGCCTAACATGTCTACTAAATTATTAGAGTAAAGCAATGCCCGCTGGCTGACTATATATATAGCAATTACCGTAATTAAACCCCCGAGAGACAGGGAAAACCCGACTGAAACCAGAGCTTAGACAGCGCCTGGAACATAGTTCCCGCAGCCCAACCCGTATTTACTCTGGGCAGCAACATGAATGAACGGCAACGTAGCCCGATGAGACAACTTAACTTAGTGTGAGATGGTCCAGCTGATTCAAAACACGCCGGGTCCTCTGCCGTGGAAATCACCTTCCGCCGACGGCCTTGTGTCGGGTGGCTGAAAGCCGGTGCTGTGCAGGTCGGAGCAGGGTAGTGCGGCGATAAGACGCTGATGACCGAGAGACCACCCCCCCAAACTGCAGGTATGTGTAAGTAATTGCTGGGACTACATAAAGCTCTGCCAAGTCGCTACCGTTTGTAGCCTGGTTGATCCTCCTGAGCAGCAGAAACAGCTTGATGGGAACGAGTGCTAGAAAAGAGTTTTTCTTCTGAGATAGACATCAGCTGCTAGCACCACGAGACACGGTCGTGAACAAACAATGAAGTGAACTTTTCCAAATGCACTCTAGTCCTGAAACGACAACTGACAACCGCAGAGGAGAGAACAGATTTAAAACAGGATGTCATGCTGTGATTGGCTTGTGATAAATGGCTGAATCTGATTGGTTTAAGCTGATCATATAGGAATGATGAAAAAAGGAAATTTGAAGTCTCCCTGAAAGAACTTACGCTGAGCTCCATACCTAGAGGGAAAGCCACATTGTGGCTATGCAAACTGTGGACGAGAGCGATGCTAGCTAGCGTTCATCTTAGCAAATATTAGCAAACACACACACACAAACAGACACTCCAACACACACACACACACACACACACACACACACACACACACACACACACAAAACGCTAAACTCATAAACATCTGACACACCACAAAGTTTACCCAAGTGTGTGTGTGTGTGTGTGTGTGTGTGTGTGTGTGTGTGTGTGTGTGTGTGTGTGTGTGTGTGTGTGTGTGTGTGTGTAAGGGTCAGTTTGGAGTGTGATAAACTTTACAGGAAGTTTCCTCACAGATGTGGTCAACACTCAGCAACTGACCCTAACCCCCCTCATCCTGCCTCTACTGGTCGACCTTATATGGAGTTCCTGTTTGTCCCCCCCCCCTTCCCCACATGAGTAACACACACTGAACTCTGTGTTCACTCGCTGCTGCAGCTGCAGGATGGAGGTTGTGATTCTGCTGGGTCTGCTGGTCCTGCTGCTGGTCTCTGTGGAGCGCTCTGGTCAGTCAACCTCTCATTTCTTTCTTTGTCTGTTTGTTGCTCAATGTATTAGTTCTTTGATTGCCTTTGGAAAGATTATTGAAGTTTAAAAACAGTGAAACAAATCAACAGTGGAAACAGCTTCAACTGTCACATTTCCCTTCAGAACACCAGACTAAAGAGTTTACTTGCAAAACAAAATGTGCAAAATCATTTTTCTCGATTAATCTGTTTGTGTGATTGTTAGGAGCCAAAAGCCAAATCCTGATGAAAATGTGATTATTTGCACAGCCCTAACGTGTTTATTGTGCTGTGTGTGTGTGTGTGTGTGTGTGTGTGTGTGTGTGTGTGTGTGTGTGTGTGTGTGTGTGTGTGTGTGTGTGTGTGTGTGTGTGTGTGTGTGTGTGTGTGTGTGTACTTGAGTCCCCATTAAAAAAAACAGTGACTCACAATCTGACGGAAATCTTGTTAGGCGCTGACCTGACATACTGTTATAATATATAATATCAGTTAATGGATTAGTCCTCAACTATTAAACAAATCTCCAACTATTCTGATAATCAGTTTGAATAATTTTTTTATGATTAAACAGGTAAACTTGTGTGATGTCAGCTTGTTAAATATGAACATTTTCTAGTTTCTTCTCTCCTCTGGGACAGTAAACAGAATATCTTTGAGGACGATATCTTGGGCTTTTGGGGAAACACTGATCCTCATTTTAGAGACCAAACAACTCATGAATTCATCCAGAACATAACCCACACATTAATCAACTATGCAAGTTATAGACAGTTGCAGCAGGGGCAGAGCCAGAAATTGTAAATATTCAGCCCAATCCTAGAGGAGTCTGACAGCACACTTCATATATCAACTATTTCTCAAGACGTTTGTGTGTGTAGGACACACAAAAGGCCACATTTATGGATTCATTTAAAATAAAAATGGCAGGGGGTCAAAACACCAAGGTTGTGAAAAGAAAAATTAAAATGAAAAGAATATAAAACCAAGTCAGTGACAGTCTCCTTGAAAAAGAAAATGAAAGTATTCTTGTTTTTTTGGAAATATGCCTGAAAATTGTGCAACTTTTAGAAAACATTGACAAATTTTCCCCTGTGTCGAAATCCTGGAAATCCTGACACACACAAACACACACACATGAAACCTGATGATGAAAGCACTTTGTAATACATGTTTGTGTGTGTGCAGAATGTGTGCGGTGTTTTGCACGTTTCGACCTGAACCTGGGTCAGTGTGATGAAGAGCTCGGTGAGTTGGACGAAGACGACTGCTGTCAGAACACTCAGTACGGTTACCAAGGACCAGACGGAGTGTGCCGGGGCTGTGGGTCAGTACACACAGACACTCACTCACACACACACACACACACACACACACACACACACACACACACACACACACTCACACTCACACTCACACTCACACACACACACACACAGATACACACACACACACACACGCACACACACATGCACACACACACAGACAGACGGACTACTACATATTCTCTGTGTGCGTGCGTGCGTGCGTGCGTGCGTGCGCGCGTGTGTATGTGTGTGTATGTGTGTGTGTGTGTTTTCAGTCCTCCAGCGTGGTCTCCATGGTCGCCATGGTCACAGTGTAACGTCCTGTGTGGGGACGGAGTGACTCAGAGACGCAGGACATGTTTCGGCATCGGTGACTGTGAAAACTCAGCAGAAAAACTGGAGACCAAACCGTGCACCGGCACCTGCTGCGACGGTACACACACTTTAATAATACAAATAATCAGTTACACAAACTTTCATCAGTTACACAAACTGTGAGAAATATTTTACTGTATCAATAACCTCTGTTTTTATGATTCCTTTTCCTTCTTCAATTATTTTAACTCCACTTATTGGACAGACGTTTTGTCACTTTTTTGACACTTCACTGTGTGTGTGTGTGTGTGTGTGTGTGTGTGTGTGTGTGTGTGTGTGTGTGTGTGTGTGTGTGTGTGTGTGTGTGTGTGTGTGTGTGTGTGTGTAGGAAAGGGTTGGGGCCCGTGGCTCCCCTGGGGGCCCTGCTCGGTGTCCTGTGGAGAAGGAGGAGAAAGGAAGAGAGAGAGAGTCTGCTCCAGTCCTCCTGAGTGTCTCTCGGCCTGCACCTGGCCATCAGAGGAGACGGAGAAGTGTCCAACACAGACCACCTGCCCAGGTAACATTCACTCAGCATTCAGGACAGCAAACCTGCTCTGGTTTACTGGCATTTTTTTCGGAGGCACCGGGACAATCCCGGAAAACACAAGTGGATCATTGTCGATAAAGACTAGGTCTAACTGTCTGTCTGTCTGTCTCTCAGTTCACGGCGGTTGGTCCGATTGGTCCAGCTGGTCTCCGTGTTCTGCTGTGTGCATCAGTACCAAGGGCGGTGATGACGTCGTCCCGTCAAGATTGCGAAGTCGTGATTGCTCTAGCCCCGCCCCTTCCAGTAACACGGTGCCACCTGGCGACGGTTGCCCTGGAGACAGGTTCCAGACCCAGGACTGCAGCGATATCCCCAACTGTCCAGGTGAGAGACGGAGATTATTTTTGCAGATTTTTTTTAACTAAAACTGAACAGAATGTTTACTCAGTACACATCTCCAGGTCCGTTTTGGTTTTTAAGCGTTTGAGTTTTGAGACAAAAGTGAGAGGGGGGGGGGGGGGGGGGGAACGCCAGAGCAGGGGGAATGAGGGGGGGGGGGAACGTAGCAGAAGATATTTAAACCAAAACTTTTAAAACCAAAACGTAGCAGTGTGAATGTAGCCCGAGACGCAAAATGCAAAGACATTGGACTCTGAAAGTGAGTATGTAGACATTAACACAATGAACATAAAGTATAATTGCATTTGAGAGTAATATGATTCAATAGCAAACAGGCGCTAAATTCACGGCTGTAAAAAGAGTAAAAAGACCACAGAATCTCTTTGGGTTAGATGATCAGGTAACAAAGCAAACCGTCTCTGAGTGAAAACCTGAGCTGTGTTGTGATTGGCTGTCTCTGCAGTGGACGGCATCTGGGGGGCGTGGTCTCAGCCCGGGCCGTGCTCCGTCTCCTGTGGGGAGGGGCTGCAGCTGACAACCAGGAGGTGTGATAACCCCGCCCCTAAATATGGCGGTCGACACTGTGACGGACCGAGCACTCAGAGCAGCGTCTGTCAGAGTCCTTGTCCTGGTAAGATGGATAGATAGATAGATGGATAGACCAATAGATAGTTAGTTAGATAGATAGATAGATAGATAGATAGATAGATAGATAGATGGATAGACAGTTAGTTAGATGGATGGATGGATGGATGGATAGACCGATAGATGGATGGATGGATGGATAGATAGATAGATAGATAGATGGATGGATAGACCGATGGATGGATGGATGGATGGATAGACCGATGGATGGATGGATGGATGGATGGATAGACCGATAGATAGATAGATAGATAGACCGATAGATAGATAGACAGATAGATAGATGGAAAGATGGATGGATAGATAGATAGATAGATAGATAGATAGATAGATGGATGGAAAGATGGATAGATAGATGGATAGATAAAGGAAAGATGGATGGATAGATAGATAGATAGATAGATAGATAGATAGATGGAAAGATGGATAGATAGATAGATGGATGGATGGATAGATAGATAGATGGATGGATAGATAGATAGATAGTGAACCTGTAAGATTAACATCTGCCTCTCTGCGTCTCTAACAGTGGATGGTTTCTGGACTGGTTGGTCCAGTTGGGGAGAGTGTTCTGCTTCCTGTATCCCAGAAGGCCGAGCTCCCGTCATGTCTCGCCAACGCTCCTGCTCTAACCCCGCCCCTTCATCCAGCCCGCCCGGCACTGATTGCCAGGGTGGCGCCAGCGAGACAACCATCTGCAACCACCTGCCTCACTGCCCAGGTATCAGACCATCAAGGTTTCCACAACAAACGTAACATTACCTTACCTGATGTGATTAATCCAGCGTCTCTTTATCAGCCGGGAAGAGAAAACATCCAGGTACCAAACACACACACAGACAGACAGACAGACAGACAGACAGACAGACATCGTAGCTTCAAAGAGACGTCACTAAGACACTTTGGGCTAACGAGTCTTTCTAATGATGCATTCTCACAGTCTGATACTTCAACAGTTTTACCACAAACTGAGACTTTCTATCATCTGTGTAATTCAAGGCTCAATTCAAACAGGATCTAAACATTATCTGTCTCTTCCCGTTCACTACGGGACACATTTTAACTGAAATAAAGTCCCACGGTGGACACAGGAAGGTGTCCTCGTAGAGGTGATAACTCTCTCTGTCTCTTTGTTTGTCTCTGTTTCAGTGGACGGAGGTTGGGGGTCTTGGTCTCCGTTCTCATCCTGTCCCGTTACCTGTGGGGCGGGGCTTCAGGTGTCACTCAGGAGATGTGATAGCCCGGCCCCCAAACACGGCGGCCAGCCGTGCCCTGGAGAGGGACGTCGAACGAGCATCTGTCAGACCAACCAGCACTGTCCAGGTACACACAAAATCGCATCTTTTACTGCACAGACTAAATTATTTAAAGATGGACAGAACGCTGCTCAAAAAGGCTCTTTATACACAAACTATATGCTGGACTAACTAGGGATGCACCAAATCCAGATTTTTGGGGTTCAGCCGAATACCGAATCCACTGGTTAAGATTCTGCTGAAACCGAAAACCGAAAACCGAATCCTACTCCCATCCCATCAGGTTTTTAGATGTGCCTGTCCTTCCTTTGCCGTATCTGAAGTTGCTGCATTTTGGCTGCTGTCTGTAGATTCCTTCATCACAACTCGTATTCTTCCAAATGTTTCATACCAAATGTTTTAACAGCGGTGATGTTGTATATTGTTTATGGTCCTCTCCACCACGAGACTAATCGGCATTGCAAATATACTTCTCCATAACAGCAGGCGGCGCTAATCTGTATTGTTGCCCAAAAATGAAAACCGGCAGCTGATTGGACGAAGGCATCACGTGGGTCTGGTTTCTCCGGAAATTCAAAGCCAGACTGTCATGGTGGCTCGTTCAGAATACGATCTCATATTTTACTAAAATAGTTCACCGAAACGTGTTTCTGAAAACATTGTAAGCGAGAAATAGGCCGTGCAGTTGCTGAATCTGTCTTCATTTCAGATCGACAAAGGTCAGTTTAAAAGATTTTCATCAGATTTCAAGAGACTCTAGTCACGCTCGTCCCGCTCCTCATTTCCAGGTTAGCACTCTACCAATCAGATTGGTCATTTGAGTCTGACTGCCAGCATTGCCCACCTTCCGATTCAACATGTCAAATCGGCCAAAATGAAGGCTGATGGCCGATGGACGGCAGCACGGAACACACCGAACAGACTCGAGTAACTGACCTCGCCAGACTGTCCGACGGCCGATTATCGGGTCGGTGTGTCACAACCTTAAGATACACATACTGACAGACAGACAGGGGAAAACAAACATGCAACAGGAAGGGAGGGAGGAAACACAGGAGAACAGAGGGAGACCGACAAAGTGCTGCAGATCCTAATAGAGACAGCCTTCACCGAGGACAGACAGAACAACTTCGGGTTCAGCCGAGGACCGAGGAGTCAAGGAGCTATCAAATAAGGGGCTTCCTCTATGAAGCCATAGGAAAAAGGAACGTCCTGAACATCACGTCCTGTTATTCAACTGTTACCTCATTACCTTTTCTTCACCACTAGGGGTAAGAAAAGGACATACAAAAGAAACGTACTATCCTTAAATTATCTGTCTGTAACAACACGTTTTTAAAGGGATATTTTACCATTGGAAAGATGAATATATCTTTAAATTGGGTCACTTATGTAGTATAAATGTGAATGTTTTTTAGAAATTGGTGGCTTCTAGGCCGAGAAAAGCCAGAAAATGTGTTTTTGGCTCATGTGGACGAAAGACACTGGCATGAAATCGGCATATGTCAGACTGAGCTGCCGGTCGCCGGTCATGGCCGAGCACGTGAAAACCGGCCAATTCTGGTCACCGGCCGGTCTATCGGTCCAATTCTAGTGAACATTTTTTAGAAATTGGTGGCTTCTAGGCCTAGAAAAGCCAGAAAATGTGTTTTTGGTTCATGTGGATGAAAGACACCAAATCCCAGAACGCACTTGCTTCGCTGCTTTAGCGTCTACTCCCAAGCCACGCCTACCCTTTACAGACAGACAGACAGACAGACAGACAGACAGTGAGACGATCAACTCAACAAGTGTGTTTCATTGTCATTTCAACCATATACACGAAACAACATTTCACCGTGGCTCAAGTGGTGTTACACATTTAAAATAAATAAAAACGACATTATATAAAAACGACATACGAAACAGGCTACATTTAGTGCACACACATTATATGCTCCGTAAAGTTCAGCTAATACATAGCTACTAGCATTAGCGCTTGGTGGGCTGTGAACACCGAGTATAAACTTATATATTTACATGGAATGTAGAATGGTCGGCATTTAACAGTCACAAACTCCACCAGCAGTTATCAGTTAGTCGTACAAGCACCAGTCCGTGTTAACACAGCCCTCCTGCACTAGTCTTACCTGGTGACAGAGCAGCCGGCTGGATAGTCCGGTACAGAGCTATGTCTTTCTCTATCACTCTGGTCCGGTACAGCAATATTTCAACAACAAAAAAAACACAGCCATCTCTGAACTGGCGTTGGGAGTTTGGTTGAAGTTGGATGTAGTCCAGTTTGTTGTCTAACAACAAACACTTACAAGCAGGATTGATGGAACAGGTGGCCGGCTAGCATTAGCTTTCCACCGACATATTCGTTCAACGTTCCCCGCAGATGATGCCAGAGGCATCGAGCAGCACCGCTGGTCTCGATAGCCGGCGGGCAAAGCTTGCGTAGTGTGTTGAGTATTCCGTCCGGCATATTCTCCGATCTGTACCAATGTATCTCAGTGATACACGTGGGCAGTAGTTTGAATGCACACAATTGTTGTTCTAAAATTTCCTTCGGGATGAATAAATCTATCTAACAGTTTCTGCTGAGAAGCTAAGCGAGGATTCAAGACACTCGTTTTTACCTCGGCAATCTCCGGAAAAAGCTGACAGTCCAACCCCCTGTGGGCTATGTGGAAGTAGCGCCTACTACTGGCTGTAGTCCATAGCCTCTGGGCAAAAATGCCTCTTATGGCGCAAAATGACGATTTTTGCGTCATAAGAGGCATTTTTCCAGACCCACAATACAGAGATCTCCCCTCTCAGGGGGACATAAGGGAGGGAAGCACGCTCATTCAAAAATACTACCATGTTTCTACTGATACAAAGCTTAATCCTAAATCGGTGAAGTATCCCTTTAACATGCACAGGTGGCTTACAAAGTATTTTAAGCAAATATTTCTTTCTTTTCTCCACAATGCTTGTTTTTTTGACAGTCAAATATAAAATGGGTTCTTCGCCCAGACAAATAAAGGAAATGTTTGTTACTTTCCAGACTTTTCTATCTTCCTGTTCTTTTAGGGATTCTGCAATTAAAGACTCAAAGGTTACACATTCCCTGGACTCTTTCTTACTGGAGTATAAAGCCAAGGACATGGTTGTGGACTTTAGGAAGTACCCAGGCGATTTTGGCTTCACTTGTACAGCAGGAGGAATTGGACATGCGTCAGTCTGTGTGTGATACACAGTTCCTGTTCAGAGGATGAAAACCTACAAAGTCTTTTTTGTTTGTCCCAGCAATTAAGTAGCCTGAATTCACACGTTAACTTGGCACCTCGGCACGTAATTTATTTGGCTTTCAGCTGTCTTCATTCCCTGTGATCCCATGTTTTCCATAAAGCAAGTATTTGTTTCCCCTGATGGGATCACAGCATTTTTACTTGACTTTTGTGTATCTGCAGTGGATGGGATGTGGTCACAGTGGTCGCCATGGAATCCGTGCAAATACCCGTTTGGCGGGAGGGATATCCGCTGCCTACAGATCGGCGGCAGACAGACTCGAGAGCGCCAGTGTCTCCATCGCGCTCACAACGGATCTATCTGCAGCGGGGACGCTCTGACTGAGACACGGGTCTGCTACAATGTTGACAAATGTTACCGTGAGTCACACACACACAAACACACACAAACACACACACACACACACACACACACACACACACAGACACACACACAAACACACACACACACATAGAGACACACACACACATACACACACAGACACACACACGCACACATACTCATTCAACCTTTATTTATACTCGAGAGATCATTTACAATGATGTCATGGCATATCCACAACCTTGGGAAAAACTTGATAGTACTTGAGTAATTGAAGTACAAGTACTCCAGTACTGTCCTTAAGTCCAAATGTTGAGGTACACATACAAGATTTTGTCTGTGTGTGTGTGTGTGTGTGTGTGTGTGTGTGTGTGTGTGTGTGTGTGTGTGTGTGTGTGTGTGTGTGTGTGTGTGTGTGTGTGTGTGTGTGTGTGTGTGTGTGTGTGTGTGTGTGTGTGTGTGTGTGTGTGTGTGTGTGTGTGTGTGTGTGTGTGTGTGTGTGTGTGTGTTACAGCGAGGGGTACCTGGGAGGGCTGGGAGCCGTGGAGTTTGTGTCGCCCGTCCTGCGGTGGATCGCCCAAACGCTTCCGGATCAGACGCTGTACACCTGATTTCAGCAGCTACAGGTGAGTTCAAAATGTACTGAGGACCAATGAGTGACGGGAGTTACTTACCATACCAGAGGGCATTGTGCAGCGACCACAGTTAAGTTTAGCTGTGTGTGTGTGTGTGTGTGTGTGTGTGTGTGTGTGTGTGTGTGTGTGTGTGTGTGTGTGTGTGTGCGCGCGCGCGTGTGTGTGCACATGCGTGTGTTTTTTCAGTCCTACCATTGGTCGTCTGAAGGAGCCAGCGACATTCTTCGGGGATCCAAAGGCCGACTGTGGAACGCCGCCCGACGGCGGGCCGAAGGTCGAAACTGAGAACTGTGTCAACGTTCCCGCCTGCACCTAAAAACCTGCACACAGAGTTTATTAACGCCAACATATCCTGCTCACCTGCGCTGGAATCTAAATAATTACATTTACTCCAGTACTGTACTCCAGTCCAAATGTTAGAGGATGTTATATTTGTGAAAACAGCTGTGCAGTGTTGAGTGAAGTGTGTTCAGAAGGCAGACAATTTAAAAGCAGGAACAAACATTCAGTTGAGTTTATTTGGTACGATTGACAACTACAATCGTTCTGCGATAAAACTGAATGCTTTCTGAAGCTATTTTTGTTATGAAAATGTTTTTTTATATATACAAACAATGTTGTGAAACCTTCTGAGACAAACCTGTGAGTCTGGCTTTTTATAAATAAAAAGAGACTTCTGCAACAGTCCAATATTTCTGAGTCATTATAGAGACAGAGCATACTCTGGAAGCCACGCCCACCGGAGGGAAACATCTCTCTGCTCTCCGTTGACTTGTAGTCTGCTAGCCAACAACAGAAACATGTCTTAAAGCTGCTGTATGATGATGTTCACTACCAACAGGGTAAAGAACCCAGAACTTAAGTTTTTATAACCTGATGACCCAAACAAACTGAGTTTGTATGAAGAAAAAAGGAAACAGACGTGAGGAATCAGCAGAGAGAATGGAGAGACACTAAGCTAACGTTATGTCTGATGTTACGTTTGCAGCAAACATTTACTTAACAAGTCAAATATCTAAAACTGTCCATAAGTTAACACACGTAATATCAGACATGACATTATCTTAGTGTCTCCCCATTCTCTCTGCTGATTCCTCAAGTCTGTATCAACGTTGCTTTTCGGGCCGTCAGCTTATATGAAACTTCACATTCGTCGCTTTGTATTTTTTGTAATGTACACAAACGCAGAGACTGAATCATGTTCAGAAGAAGATTTGATGTCTGGAGTCAAAGAGAGAACTGTCTGGAGTCTGTTATATAATATTTAACATGCAGAAGGACACGTAGCTGTAAGAATAATACTTTGTCTCACAGACGGACGAAGAACGTTGTAGGTGAGATCTCGTTAGCGTTGGGTATCGTTAGGGTTTTTTCCGATACCGGTGTTAAAACAATTCTTTTAAAATGGTTCCTGAACCAAAAGATTCTTAAAACAGAGCACAAAACGACAGTCAGCGACATTAAAGAACAGCTTGTTTACTGATAACATATATGATATTTAAAAGATGTATTAAACATGTAATAACAATAACTAATAATAGTAAATTGCTGGTAAACAACAAAAACAACGACTAGATGGGAAAAGCATATTTTACAATAACTTTGAATGCAGCACGAGGTTTACCAGTGTCAAGTAAATGCACCATTTAGTGGCAGGCAGTGGCCATATAGGGCAGCTAGTTTGTGTCTTTAGCTGCAGACTGTTGGATGTCCTGGTGTTGGAATCCTCTACAGTGAAATACTGTCAGCATTTTAATCCAGCTACTAGCTAACGGTAGGCTAACGTTACCTGCTGCTAAGTGTAGTGTTAGCAAGCTTCACATGCAGCGATGATTCTGTTGTCTCTAACGTCATGCTAACCAAACGAACATTGCTAGAAGTAACGTTAGCAGACTACTGACCTTAAGTAGATCGCCCATAGGAAGATATTTGGAATGTATCGGACAGCGCTACCTTTGTTATATGTAATAAAACGAGCAACAATGTTAGTTACAAAGAATATACATTTAAATTATATATTATTAGTTACATTGAATTATTGATCATGTTGCGCACTGTGGAGCAGTGTCATCTGGTGGGGCCTCTAATGTAAAGATGTCACTGCTCTCAGGCCCTTTAAATAAACATAAATTACATGCAATAAAATATCTAAATAAATAAATTAGAATAATAATCATGTGGCAGTTAAAACCCCTGCTGGAAGTTAGAGAATGCAGCTTTAAGGAGCTTCAGCGTTGCTTTCACTTTTTCGACCCAGAAGTTTAGTCCATTTTTTTTACAGTCTGTGGATAAAAGCACCCACTGAGACTGGATATGACTGTAATGTTAATATTAACATTACATAACGGAGGGTTCCTGTAAGTGAAGGTTGTGAAAGTGATGCTGGTAAAGGTGGAACCACTGAGGACGTCAAAATAAATAAAGCATGTTGACTCTGAACTAACTCACCGTTTTAGTGAAGTGATGTTAGCTAAATTTTAGGAAGATATTCCAACAGCAATTAACTCAATGTCGTGCTTTAATATAACGGAGGACCTTTGTGCTAATTTCAGTCCTTCCGTAATTGATAATTTTGTAGACAGTGCTACGACCTGCCTACGGACGACTTTAGACTCTGTTGCTCCCCTCAAAAAGAAGACGATGAAGCAAAGGAAACTAGCACCTTGGTATAACTCCCAAACTCGCAAATTAAAACAAATCTCACGGAAACTTGAAACTAAATGGCGTTCCTCCAAGCTGGAAGAATCTCGTTTAGATTGGCAAGGCAGTTTAAAAACCTATAGGAGGGCCCTCAGAAATGCCAGATCAGACTATTACTCATCATTAATAGAAGAAAACAAGAACAACCCAAGGTTTCTTTTCAGCACTGTAGCCAGGCTGACAGGTAGTCACAGCTCTACTGAGCCATCTATTCCCCTAGCTCTTAGTAGTGACGACTTCATGAGTTTCTTTAATGATAAAATCATAACAATTAGGGATGGAATTCATCACCTTTTGCCCTCAACTTCTAACGGTTCACTTTTTGATACAGGAGTGCTAGAAAGAACGACAAGACCTGACATATACTTTGACTCCTTTTTTCCTATAGACCTTCAACAACTAAAGGTCTCTTTAGCAAAGCCTTCTACCTGTCTCTTAGACCCCATCCCAACGAGGCTACTTAAAGAAGCATTACCCGTGGTTAACACTTCATTACTAGATATTATCAATATGTCTTTATTAGCAGGTTATGTACTGCAGTCATTTAAAGTAGCTGTGATAAAACCTCTTGTGAAAAAATCCACCCTCGATCCTGAAGTCTTAGCCAACTATAGACCTATATCGAACCTTCCCTTTCTCTCCAAGATCCTTGAGAAGGTAGTCGCTAATCAGTTACAGTGGGTACAGAAAGTATTCAGACTACTTTAAATTTGTCACTCTTTGTTTCATTGCAGCCATTTGCTAAAATCAATAAAGTTAATTTTATTTCTCATTAATGTACACTCAGCACCCCATCTTGACAGAAAAAAACAGAAATGTAGAATTTGGGCAGTTCCTTCGACCTCATGATTCTCATTTGCTCTGACGTGCACTGTGAGCTGTAAGGTCTTATATAGACAGGTGTGTGCCTTTCCTAATCATGTCCAATCAGTTTAATTAAACACAGCAGGACTCCAATGAAGGAGTAGAACCATCTCAAGGAGGATCAGAAGAAATGGATAGCATGTGAGTTAAATATGAGTGTCACAGCAAAGGGTCTGAATAATTATGACCATGTGATATTTCAGTTTTTCTTTTTTAATAAATTAGCAAAAAAAAATTTTCTGTCAAGATGGGGTGCTGAGTGTACGTTAATGAGAAATAAAATGAACTTTATTGATTTTACCAAATGGCTGCAATGACACAAAGAGTGACAAATTTAAAGGGGTCTGAATACTTTCCGTACCCACTGTATGTGATTTTCTACATAGCAATAGTTTATTTGAGGACTTTCAGTCAGGATTTAGAAAGCATCAAGGCACAGAGACGGCAGTAGAGAGTAGTATGTAGAGAGACAGCAGTAGAGAGTAGTATGTAGAGAGACAGCAGTAGAGAGTAGTATGTAGAGAGACAGCAGTAGAGAGTAGTATGTAGAGAGACAGCAGTAGAGAGTAGTATGTAGAGAGACAGCAGTAGAGAGTAGTGTGTAGAGAGACAGCAGTAGAGAGTAGTGTGTAGAGAGACAACAGTAGAGAGTAGTATGTAGAGAGACAGCAGTAGAGAGTAGTATGTAGAGAGACAACAGTAGAGAGTAGTATGTAGAGAGACAATAATAGAGAGTAGTATGTAGAGAGACAGCAGTAGAGAGTAGTATGTAGAGATACAATAATAGAGAGTAGCATGAAGTGAGACAGCAGTAGAGAGTAGTATGTAGAGAGACAACAGTAGAGAGTAGTATGTAGAGAGACAGCAGTAGAGAGTAGTATGTAGAGAGACAGCAGTAGAGAGTAGTATGTAGAGAGACAGCAGTAGAGAGTAGTATGTAGAGAGACAGCAGTAGAGAGTAGTATGTAGAGAGACAATAATAGAGAGTAGCATGAAGTGAGACAGCAGTAGAGAGTAGTATGTCGAGCGACAACAGTAGAGAGTTGTATCTAGAGAGACAACAGTAGAGAGTAGTATCTAGAGAGACAACAGTAGAGAGTAGTATCTAGAGAGACAAGAGTAGAGAGTAATATGTAGAGAGACAACAGCAGAGAGTAGTATGTAGAGATACAACAGTAGAGAGTAGTATGTAGAGATACAACAGTAGAGAGTAGTATGTAGAGAGACAACAGTAGAGTAGTATAAAGAGAGACAACGGTAGAGAGTAGTACCCCATCCACCATCTTTTCCTAACCCTAACTGTCCCAAGAAGCACGTAGCTCAGTGTGTAAAAGATTCATCACATGAGTAGAAGGAAAGAATGAGCTTAAATGCACATTGGGAGAAAGGGGAGTGACATTTGAGCACATTCTTACAGACAATAAAGATAGTAACCTACTAGACCTTCTCTTCCTGTGAGACAGATAAGATATAGGTCCAGTAGATTTACATTTTATCAAAGAAACATAGGCATGCGTCATAAATTAGTTTCATCTAATCCTCTGTTCCTGTCTGCCCCAGCTCTGGGTCACGCTCCCTGTGCATCTAACCAGACCAGAGGAGAACGTAATACGGGAGAGGAGGATATTAAACTTTGTGGCCTCATGGCTTATCAGTTCACACAAAGCACAGACACCTTCTTCTGAGACTCTCAGTCTCTGAAGTCTAAACAACCCCCAATCCACATGCAGGAATGCAAATGAACTGTCGTTTAGATTGGTGTATGAGAATGCAGTGTGCTGAACGAAAAAACACAAGGCACAATAAACAATAAAGGCTTAAATGTGATTTTGCCATTACAAGAGTCTCGGAGGAAGCCCGTGATCTCTGAGCCCGATAGGACAGAAGCAGTCATTTTTAAAGGAAGCTGATTGGCCACACCTTCTGACAGGTGGAGCTGAGGAGGCAGAGGTTTACCATGTAGGGACAACTCTCTGATACACCGCTGATAAATAACACAACAGCACTTCTTAGGAAAGACTTGGGCAAGACAGATCATATGTGTGTTGAGACATTAGGTTAGTGTGAGGACAGGGCGGTTCCCCTTCTCTATTCTTCCCCTTCGGCCTATACTCTTCTTTGCAGAAATCTCCTAAACTTATTAATAATGTTGGTATTTTTCCAGTTCATGAACAGCTGGCTCTCAACTGCACACCTGTGACTGTTTTAAAAAGATCTTTTTGGGGTTTTGGCCTTTCGTTTAAACAGAATAAGCACACAGAACATCATCAACAGACCCAAACAGAATCTTTTTTACAGTTTACAGCGGTGATCCAGAATGAAAATCTGCAGAGCTTAGCGGACTGTTTTTCGGTTGCAACACATTCTCACTCCTATGGCGTCAAAAAGCGACGCTAGGTCAGGTGCTTTTGGCGTTTGTTATTGATGCAAAAAGTCTCCTTTGCTGTCATATTTAGACGCACTTGTTAAGGGACAGTACGGGACAGTTAGGTTTGGGAAAAGATGTTGTATGGGGTTACGAAGTGTACATTTCAGTGACAAGCAGGACATGAACCCCGGTCTCCTAGGTGAAAGTCCTGTGTTGTTTGACCCATCCACCCCCCCAACCTGCCTCAGTCTTTCATTCTACTCTCTACTGTTGTCTCTCTTCATACTACTCTCTACTGTTGTCTCTCTACGTACTACTCACTACTGCTGTCTCTCTACATACTACTCTCTACTGTTGTCTCTCTACACACTACTCTCTATTGTTGTTTCTCTACACAGTACTCTCTACTGATGTCTCTACATACTAGTCTCTATTGCTGTCTCTCTACATACTACTCTCTACCGTTGTCTCTCTACATACTACTCTCTACTGTTGTCTCTCTACATACTACTCTCTACTGTTGTCTCTCTACATATTACTCTCTACTGTTGTCTCTCTACATATTACTCTCTACTGTTGTCTCTCTACATATTACTCTCTACTGTTGTCTCTCTATATACTACTATCTACTGCTGTCTCTCTACATACTACTCTCTACTGCTGTCTCTCTACATACGACACTCTACTACTGTTGTCTCTCTACATACTACTCTCTACTGCTGTCTCTCTACATACTACTATCTACTGCTGTCTCTGTACATACTACTCTCTACTGTTGTCTCTCTACATACTACTCTCTACTGCTGTCTCTCTACATACTACTCTCTACTGTTGTCTCTCTACATACTACTCTCTACTACCGTTGTCTCTCTACATACTACTCTCTACTACCGTTGTCTCTCTATATACTACTCTCTACTGTTTATCTACATACTTCTCTCTACTGTTGTTTCTCTACATACTACTCTCTACTGTTTATCTACATACTTCTCTCTACTGTTGTTTCTCTACACACTACTCTCTACTGATGTCTCTCTACATACTACTCTCTACTGTTGTCTCTCTATATACTACTCTCTACTGTTTATCTACATACTTCTCTCTACTGTTGTTTCTCTACATACTACTCTCTACTGTTTATCTACATACTTCTCTCTACTGATGTCTCTCTACATACTACTCTCTACTGCTGTCTCTCTACATACTACTATCTACTGCTGTCTCTGTACATACTACTCTCTACTGTTGTCTCTCTACATACTACTCTCTACTGCTGTCTCTCTACATACTACTCTCTACTGTTGTCTCTCTACATACTACTCTCTACTACCGTTGTCTCTCTACATACTACTCTCTACTGTTGTCTCTCTACATACTACTCTCTACTGCTGTCTCTCTACATACTACTCTCTACTGTTGTCTCTCTATATACTACTCTCTACTGTTTATCTACATACTTCTCTCTACTGTTGTTTCTCTACATACTACTCTCTACTGTTTATCTACATACTTCTCTCTACTGTTGTTTCTCTACACACTACTCTCTACTGTTGTCTCTCTATATACTACTCTCTACTGTTTATCTACATACTTCTCTCTACTGTTGTTTCTCTACATATTACTCTCTACTGTTTATCTACATACTTCTCTCTACTGTTGTCTCTCTACATACTACTCTCTACTGTTTATCTACATACTACTCTCTACTGATGTCTCTCTACATACTACTCTCTACTGTTGTCTCTCTACATACTACTCTCTACTGTTGTCTCTCTACATACTACTCTCTACTGCTGTCTATCTACATACTACTCTACACTGTTGTCTCTCTACACACTACTCTCGATTGTTCTTTCTCTACACAGTACTCTGTACTGATGTATCTACATACTACTCTCTACTGCTGTCTCTCTACATACTACTTTTAATTTTTTTTTCATTTATTCATTTTTTAAAATCGTTTTCTAACTGCTCTTTAATAATTTTATTGCCATACAACTAAAGCTGCCTTGCCTTGCCTTACTATCTACTGTTGTCTCTCTACATACTACTCTCTACGGTGTGTGTGTGTGTGTCTCTGTGTGTATGTGTGTGTGTGTGTGTGTGTGTGTGTGTGTGTGTGTGTGTGTGTGTGTGTGTGTGTGTGTGTCTCTCTGTGGGTGTCTCTATGATGTATGTGTGTATGTGTGTGTCTCTGTGTGTATGTGTGTGTGTGTGTGTGTGTGTGTGTGTGTGTGTGTGTGTGTGTGTGTGTGTGTGTGTGTGTGTGTGTGTGCGTGTGTGTATGTGTGTGTGTCTCTGTGTGTATATGTGTTTGTGTGTGTATGTGTGTGTGTCTGTGTGTGTGTGTGTGTTTGTGTGTGTCTCTGTGTGTTTGTCTCTGTGATGTATGTGTGTGTGTGTCTCTGTGTGTATGTGTGTGTAAATTCGCGTCAAAGGATTCCAGACATTTATGCAACAAATGAACGTGCCTATACACTAACTTCTTCAGTTTAATTTTAAAAAGCTTATTATTTTGTATTGCTTTTAGTTCAATTGGCAGCTCATTCCATGCCTTAACTTCATAGAGAATGATGTCTGGCTGAAGGAGGTCTTTCTAAAGGATATTTTACAGTTCCCTGTGATTGTGTTTCTAGTGAACAATTGACTGGCCTGTAATGGTGGCACCATGTCACAGAGATCCTGAGGTGCCTGTTCATGTAAGCACTTCTAGATGAGATTGGAATTTGCAAATACAATGTAGTTATCAAATCTTATCATGTTCAGATCTCTCAGGATGTGACAATGATGTGATCTACTTTGGCCTTTTGCCCAATATTTTCAATGCACAATTGTTCTCTGATGGTTTAGTCATATATGAACTTGCCTGCGACCATTAGGTAGAACAATAACTGAGGTGTAATAAAATCATTGTGTGCATAAATAGGTCATATAGTCTATCCCTACTCCAACCCCTACCCCTTTTAGATTTTAGGGATCATTTTCTAAACAGATTTTAATTCTGGCTCACAGATCTTCTGAGAAAAAATGAGAAAGATTGAAAGCTTTCGATCTTGTCTGTGTGGAAGTGCTGATTGAAGATTGTGGAGTACCTGAGCAGAAAACAGGCTGAAAGTGTTCAGAAATGGAAAACAATAGTGTATAATAAATGTAAATGTGATGATAACATTGCTGCAGTCTGTGATGTTATAAAGATGTATTCAGTTGTTGATGTTGTTAACTTCTCTTGGAACTGTGCTGAGTCCAGTTTGAAACTCTGAGTTATTGATTTGTGACATCTTTTTATTTTGTGTCTGGTGTCTTTTCTCTCTCTCTCTATTGTATCTTCTATCATCTCTCCAGACTCTGTCAGGCTGGTGGGAGGAGCCAGTCGCTGTGCAGGAACACTGGAGGTGAAACAACAGGGAGAGTGGAGACCAGTCAGTTACCATTACTCTGGCTGGACCCTGAAGACATCAGATGCTGCCTGCAGAGAGTTAGACTGCGGCTCTGCTGTTTCTGTAGAAGAGAGAAAAGAGTCCTCAGACAGATCTATGTGGTTGATCTGGTCTTTCTGTGTTGAGTCTGGATCTGCTCTGAGGGAGTGTGCAAGATCACATTCCTCTCGCTCCATCCTGACTCTCACCTGCTTAGGTAAGCCCATCAGTGACATCATCTATGACATTAATGTACCCATGTTGACCTTTTTCACCTTAATTATTTGAATATATTTATAGTTCAAAGCTTGCCAGTGAACCAAAAATAGAAAAAAATAATCAACACATTCTCACACCCATCTAGTAAAATAGGGACGTTTGGTCAGGTGCCTTTGTCGTTGTTATTGACGCTAAAAGTCTCCTTTAGCATTTTATGTAAACGTGCTTGGACTATTGCCGTCCCTTTAGCGCTATAAGTAAATGCGCTTGGTCGGGACTATTGCCGTCCCTTTTGATGTAGTTATGTTAAGGAAAAGGTCGTGGGTGGGCTTACGGTTCCGTGACACGCGGGAAGAACGGGACGGTTGGGTTTAGGAAAGAGTCGTCGTGGGTGGGCGTACGGTTCTGTGACACGCGGGAGGAAAGTAAAAAGCGACTATAGCGAGCGTGACAAGCGGGACGCGAACCCCGCTCTCCTTGGTGAAAGTCCTGTGTTTGACCCATCCAACCCCCCATCCACCCTCCCAGTGCGGAAATTCGCCCTTACATACTACTCACTAAATCCTATCTAACTGCTGCTCTCCCCGGTACGTTACATAAATACGCTGAAGGACGCCTTTTACGTCGCATCAGACGCTGACGGCCACTGCCCAAACGTCCTTATTTTACGAGTTCGGAATGAGAACGGGTTGAAATAATCGTTCATTAATCGTAATCAATTTAAAATGTTCAATTAATTGTGATTTGGATTTTAGGTCATGTCAGCCCCTACCCCTTTTAGATTTTAGGGATCATTTCCTAATTAGGTTTTTACTCTGGATCCATGGGCATAAATCTCATCTAACAGTTGGGGGGGGAAATAAACATAACATTTCTGAAGAGCTATTTTTGAAGGGGATACAAATAATACAGCCACAATTATACTTATAAAGTATGTGTCCACAGAGGAAAGCCTGAATACTATCATTAGTGTAGCATGGAGACTGTACCATTATCCTTCTTTTCAGTGTTTCTCTTGAGTCAATGAAAAAGCTGATTAAATTGACCAAAATATTCTTCTTTAAAACCATTTATTTATTAATAAGTTTACAATCAAGCCACAAAAATATCTTAAAACATAATTACTTATTTTGAAAAAGTGTCCCCATATAAAAGAAATACAATGCTTTTGTACACTTGTTAAATTAGCTGATCATAATGTACATTAGTGAGCCACTGGTAAAGATCATCTGCTCGCCCTGACAACCATACACCTACAGAAATATGAACTAAGCTCAACACACTTACCTGAGACTAAACACCTGACTGTCCCTGGTCTCCCTGTTCCTTACCTGAGACTCTTCACCTGGCTGTCCCTGGTCTCCCTGAGACTCTCCACCTGACTGTCCCTGGTCTCCCTGAGACTCTCCACCTGACTGTCCCTGGTCTCCCTGAGACTCTCCACCTGACTGTCCCTGGTCTCCCTGAGACTCTCCACCTGACTGGCCCTGGTCTCCCTGAGACTCTCCACCTGACTGTCCCTGGTCTCCCTGTTCCTTACCTGAGACTCTCCACCTGACTGTCCCTGGTCTCCCTGAGACTCTCCACCTGACTGTCCCTGGTCTCCCTGTTCCTTACCTGAGACTCTCCACCTGACTGTCCCTGGTCTCCCTGAGACTCTCCACCTGACTGTCCCTGGTCTCCCTGTTCCTTACCTGAGACTCTCCACCTGACTGTCCCTGGTCTCCCTGTTCCTTACCTGAGACTCTCCACCTGACTGGCCCTGGTCTCCCTGTTCCTTACCTGAGACTCTCCACCTGACTGTCCCTGGTCGCCCTGTTCCTTACCTGAGACTCTCTACTTGACTGGCCCTGGTCTCCCTGAAACTCTCCACCTGACTGTCCCTGGTCTCCCTGAGACTCTCCACCTGACTGTCCCTGGTCTCCCTGAGACTCTCCACCTGACTGTCCCTGGTCTCCCTGTTCCTTACCTGAGACTCTTCACCTGGCTGTCCCTGGTCTCCCTGAGACTCTCCACCTGACTGTCCCTGGTCTCCCTGAGACTCTCCACCTGACTGTCCCTGGTCTCCCTGTTCCTTACCTGAGACTCTCCACCTGACTGTCCCTGGTCTCCCTGTTCCTTACCTGAGACTCTCCACCTGACTGGCCCTGGTCTCCCTGTTCCTTACCTGAGACTCTCCACCTGACTGTCCCTGGTCGCCCTGTTCCTTACTTGAGACTCTCTACTTGACTGGCCCTGGTCTCCCTGAAACTCTCCACCTGACTGTCCCTGGTCTCCCTGTTCCTTACCTGAGACTCTCCACCTGACTGTCCCTGGTCTCCCTGAGACTCTCCACCTGACTGTCCCTGGTCTCCCTGTTCCTTACCTGAGACTCTTCACCTGGCTGTCCCTGGTCTCCCTGAGACTCTCCACCTGACTGTCCCTGGTCTCCCTGAGACTCTCCACCTGACTGTCCCTGGTCTCCCTGTTCCTTACCTGAGACTCTCCACCTGACTGTCCCTGGTCTCCCTGTTCCTTACCTGAGACTCTCCACCTGACTGGCCCTGGTCTCCCTGTTCCTTACCTGAGACTCTCCACCTGACTGTCCCTGGTCGCCCTGTTCCTTACCTGAGACTCTCTACTTGACTGGCCCTGGTCTCCCTGAAACTCTCCACCTGACTGTCCCTGGTCTCCCTGTTCCTTACCTGAGACTCTCCACCTGACTGTCCCTGGTCTCCCTGTTCCTTACCTGAGACTCTCCACCTGACTGTCCCTGGTCTCCCTGTTCCTTACCTGAGACTCTCCACCTGACTGGCCCTGGTCTCCCTGTTCCTTACCTGAGACTCTCCACCTGACTGGCACTGGTCTCCCTGTTCCTTACCTGAGACTCTCCACCTGACTGTCCCTGGTCGCCCTGTTCCTTACCTGAGACTCTCTACTTGACTGGCCCTGGTCTCCCTGAAACTCTCCACCTGACTGTCCCTGGTCTCCCTGTTCCTTACCTGAGACTCTCCACCTGACTGTCCCTGGTCTCCCTGTTCCTTACCTGAGACTCTCCACCTGACTGTCCCTGGTCTCCCTGTTCCTTACCTGAGACTCTCCACCTGACTGTCCCTGGTCTCCCTGTTCCTTACCTGAGACTCTCCACCTGACTGTCCCTGGTCGCCCTGTTCCTTACCTGAGACTCTCTACTTGACTGGCCCTGGTCTCCCTGAGACTCTCCACCTGACTGGCCCTGGTCTCCCTGAGACTCTACACCTGACTGTCCCTGGTCTCCCTGAGACTCTCCACCTGACTGTCCCTGGTCTCCCTGAGACTCTACACCTGACTGGCCCTGGTCTCCCTGAGACTCTACACCTGACTGGCCCTTGTCTCCCTGTTCCTCAGGTCTTTCTGTCTCCTTTGCCATTGACATAGTGACGTTATTATTTCCATAAGCACCCATTCTTATAAAGATGTTACCAAATTGTCTTGATATGAGGACTTATTGTACTTACTTTGCGTTTTGGTGTACTGAAAAAGGATCTTATTCCTGTTTTTCATTTCTTTGTCATTTTATCTGGACAACAACAACACACATCTTTAACGTCAGATGTCTAAATACGAGTTAGGTTTATAGGTTCACCACGTGGTCATATTCTAATTATAAAATGATCTTGCGTCCTCCACATAAATATTAGGTTTAGTCTGGGACAGAGGATATATATTTAACTGCAGCAAACCCACTGATCAGCCACTTAACTTCATATTGAGCAAACTCTAGATCTTCAATATTAACCCTAATGTCAGTTCACACACATAACGTTAGGCTTACCGCCGTGGTAACGTTAGTTGTAGTGGGTGCATTTCTATCCAACAAGCTATTAAACACGCTAGGAAACATTACATTATATTACACTAACATAGCAAACTTTATTGTCATGACTAATACATTAATTACTCAGCATCATTTCTATTTGAGAAAAGAACATCCGATGTTTAATGTGAATAAAATAAACTTGAACGGTAGCGAATCTAACTAGCAGTATGTTCTTTCATTCTCTCCTGTGGTCCGCCGGACTTGTGTGTGGGTAAAGCAGGCAGTGGACTAAACCACTGTGAGGCAAGGGAGGGGGGACTCAAAATGTTTAAAAACTTAAAAATAATTTTTTGGGGTTTGTATTGTTTTACTACTTACACAGATATTTAAAGTATACATCATTATGTTATTTACAATACAAAGCATGGTTTTTAATGATATTTCTAGGGGGGGGGAAACCTTAGATGGGGGGATGTATGCCTATGTCTGGATCACAGATCTTCTGAGAAAAATAAGTAAGATTGAAAACGTTTGAACTAGAGCTGCATGACATGAGGAAAATATGCAATAACGTTAAATATCCCGATAACAATAAAACTTGTGATAAATAAACAGATATTAAAGTGTTCTCAGTTCTGCTGCTTTCAGTAGTCTTCTACAATACAACAAACTGCTTGTTGAATTTAAAACCAATGATCGGAAAGCATGTCCACCTTTCTTTTATTGAACAAATTAAACATTGAATTGAATATAAAAGGCAGCACTAAAAAAAGAACGAGTTACATTTTAAAGTGCAGTTTTCTGCAGATTTTTTCTTTCAACTAACACAAAAGACTGAGTGTCTTTCGCACATCGCAGCCTTTTGCGATGTGTTTACTGCAACAGTTGATATTGCCATCACCATAAAAATAATATATTGTGCAGCTCTAATTTGAACTTGTCTGTGTGGAGAAGATTGCATCCATTACGTCTAGTACGACTCTGCTTTATAGATGACGTGTTCTGATCATAGATTGTAAAAAAAAGTGACTGTAGCATTCGTTACGTCAGTTTTGCTTAAAGAGTGGTCAGTGGACCACTGGTGGTCAGTGATTCAATTTTGTAAAATTTGTTTTTATTTTAAAACTCAAATTTTTGGTGTTGTCTAACTTCAGCAATGAAGAAAACCGTTTTGCAAACACATCTCCAATTCACGTCACAAATGATCAGCGTGACAGTGGAAGGAAATACGGAGGAATTTTTGTGTAACCAAAATGTTCAAGTTAACTTTGCTGAGGTGAAAACATGGACAACAGCCAAAAACAAGTTGAGGTCTATCTTAATGTCCCCAGTGTTAGCATGGTTAGCATTGCTATGCCTCGATCCTGATTGACAGGTCCTAAAGCATCCCCTGCTTTATCGTCTGTTTTAAAATAAATGGGAGCATCATTTACTAAATGGACATCATGATATTGAGACCATAGAATTATTAGCGAGAAGTAGGCTCATTTTCTCCTAGACTTCTATTCGCCTTATTTTCGAACGCGGAAGTAAATATGGGTCGAACTTCCGGTTTTTGTGCGTGACTTCCGTTTCATCGCTTCCCTGGGCAACACTAACACAAAACATTAACTTAACTAAATTGGTTAACTATGTCGTGGAAACATTTCCAAAAATCGCTTAATAATCCAAATGGCAGGTCAGTGCCACACCCTCAAACTATTCATGAGTGGGAGGATGACATGAAGAAGTGGCCTCAGATCACGTACGAGGACATATTTAATTATTTTGTGTTGTCACTTGGTGCGGATGGGTCTACAATGCACAATTATAAAAGTACAGAGGCGTATCAGTACCTTCACAGTGGAAAAGTTGGGAAGGTGTTAATCAATAACACCATCATCGATGACCTGGTATTTATGAAGGCTGATGTTCAACCAAGCCAAAGCAAGTCTGACGTTCACTCTGCATGGATCCTGACTACATCTACCGGCACTGTTGAGACGGCCGGGTGCTCCTGTGTCGCGGGACAGGGGAAGTCCTGCAGTCACGCAGTGGCGATCTTATGGAAGGTAGGTTAATGAATTGCCTGTTCAGTTGTCTGTTTTATATACAGTCTATGGTTCAGTGTCAAAATATACTAACGTTAGCTGTTGCCTCGTTGTGATTAGATTGTCAGTTTATTTTACATAGATAGCAGTGCTAAATGTTTGGGATTGAACTAACGTTACAATTTGATATCAAAACGTTAACTGAACTGTTGCCTACCTCATAATGTTTAGGCTTGAAGTTTGACACAACATTGTACCAATCTGATGTGTACTCACCGAGCTCTTGATGCAAGTTTGTCACATTAAAATAAGAGATTTTAGATTAAGCTAGATTTACATTGAAGCTTCGAGTTTATTTCTATTTGATACCCAAACAATACAAATAAGTGCTAAAGAGCTGATGAAAACATTGGCTTCTAAAGCATTTGTTAAATAAAATGTAGTATATGACTAACGTTTTTATTTTTTAATTAACAGATCGTGCACCTTTTCCAGATAAGTAAAAGTCTAATCTCTTGTTCATTGATGCTCCTTGGGTTAAGGTAAGGTCATTCAAGTTTGGGTAAATGTAATATTCTGTCCGCACACCACATTTTGGTGAACCACCTCTTCTGTGTAGGTAAGTCAGTTTCTATTTTCACCAATTCTAATTCATACCAGTCTAATCTCGAATGGCAATTTGTTTAAGTACATCATCAAGGTAAGTTGAAAAATACAGACAGTTTATAGCTGTCCATATTTTCTATATAAGTATTGTGACACCAAGGACTGTAATACATTAAAAATATGCAACTGTTCTATTTAAACTTTGTTAAAGGTGCAGTTTGCAGTGTCCAAAGGTCTGACTGGATTGTCCTGCACAGATGAGCAGCGCCACTGGAACTCAGGGACACGGCGTAATTTAGTCCCCAAAAGGTTGAGCAATATATGTTTCAGGCACCACAAAGAAAGCTCTGATGTATCGGAGAACATCCTGCCCATCTCTCCATCTCTACCGCCAACTCCTGCCTACTGCTCACATGAAGCACTGAAGATGAGCTTAGAAGTCGCAAATGTTCCAGTGGGCAGCCTTCTGCACAAATGCATCTCTGCTGAACCAGAGCAAATTCCAGCAGCTCCCACACAGCTCCAGCAGCCTCATAGTGAACATGGCACAGACATACAGTGCCAGAAATGCATGTCATTTTATGATATGTACATTAAATTAGATGGGGATAAATGTGCCAGTTTGGAAGAGTCCACTAAAATGCAGAGTGCCTCCCACTTGTGGTTTGATGCTCGTAAATTAAGAGTAACTGCTAGCTCTGCAAAAAAGGTTTCCGTGCGTGCATCTACTAAGCCAGATAACTTTCTTAGAGAGCATCTGTTTCCTAGGTTCCACGGGAACACTGCAACCAGGTATGGCCAGGAGAATGAGGAGGTGGCCTACGCGTGGATGGAGAGCTGTGGGTTTGTAGTTGAGAAGAGAGGCACTGTAGTTAGTGTCACAGAACCATGGCTTTCTGCAAGCCCAGATGGCGTGGTTAACTCCACAGAGCTGCTGGAGATTAAATGTCCTGTTCTGGCCAAGAACTGTTCATCTCTGGCTGAAGTGTTTTCCAGCAAGCTCACAGATGTGAAGATGGTGGACGGGGTTCCACAGCTGCAACCAAATGGATCCCGTGGTTACTACCTTCAAGTCCAACTAGGTATGTTTTGTACAAGACTAGACAGATGCAAGCTGCTTGTCTGGGCTCCATCTGAGAAAGTTTTCATTGATGTGCCATTTGATTTGGAGTATTGTTCACAAGTTCTACCTAAACTCAAGTCCTTCTATTTTAGTCACATGCTGCCAAGGATTGTAGATGAGTTTCTGTCAGGCAGACTTACACTGTGCCATAAATATGTACATATGTGTAAATAGGCTCAGGTTCTTTAACCTGCTGTATGGGCATGCCAGACACCAGCTTTCCTGTGTCTGTGTTGATGTGTGATGATACCTAACTGTTAATAATTGTTCCGCTGACCCTTTGTTAGGCTAGTTCCTTGGTGTTTTACTTTTTATAGCTATTGCTTCGTTTTCGGAAGGTGATGTTTCACCATTTTAATAGTAATTGTGATTATAATTAATATGTATGAAATTAAATGGCCTACAAATAATGCCAAAGTGAAATGTTTAAATTTAGTTGTTTTACCATTTTTCAGAGGTGTCAATTCCAGGTTCAGAAAGTAAAAGTCCTGCCATGTGTTTATTCCATCAATGAAGTCACAATTAGTTAATTAGTGAAATCAGCTGGCTGAGTTCATTGGTGGAATAAACACATGGCAGGACTTTTACTTTCTGAACCTGGAATTGACACCTCTGCCATTTTTAAAGTGAATAATTGTAATTACATTCAATGTAAACAAATTACATGAGTTAATAAATTCCATTAGTGAAATACTGTATCTTTTTGCCAGTTTATGTACATAAAATACACTCCTTTAGTTATTTACATGTGGTAAGGGCAACATCCACTCGACTGGAAAAACTCGATTGAAAAAACAGATTGAAAATTTTAATGATACACATTTTAGTTGGACACAAGTTAAATATGTTTTTTTTATCTGTAAACATTTAAATAGTCTAAAAATAAGTTAATATTATACAATACTTGAAAAGGTGCCAAACACAATAACTAATTTTTAAAACCTGAGATCCAAAACACATTCTTGTGCATTATAATTTCATTGGTTTACAGTTTACTGTCAAATAACTAATCAGCAGTGCAGAATAGAGATACCTGAAAAAAAATGTTAAAGACAAATGATATGTGCAAATGATAGTACAATCAAGGCACTGCAGGCTGTCAAATAATTATTTACAAATATTAAGCTACAGTGGAACTCAGGATCTTTTTGACATGTAAACCTCTATGCTCAATCAGCATCCTCGTGGATGATTTCCCCCTGCATGTTTACAAGGGCTGCACAGATTCTGAGGATTTTGTCCATTTTGTGTGCCAAGTTGATAGGTACAGTCTGGGAGATTATTTTGAACACTTTGAGCCTCCTGATAACTCTTTCCACATGTATGCGCACATTTGCAATCCTCCTTGTGGCAGTTACATCCTCATCAGACAACTGCCCTCCTTTATAAGTGAACGCTGGTAGAACAAGGTTAACCTTTCTCTCAAACAGCAGATCTCTGATGGTAAAGCCTCTGTCTGCCATCACTTCATCGCCGGGACGAAGATACTCCAGGAAGCCAGACTCCTGAGTGATGAACTTGTCACTACACCTGCCTCCATAAGCAGGAGAAATGAACATAACAAGCCCACACGGGGCAATAGCAACTAAATACTTTATAGTATTGCTGGAATAATAATGGCTGTATGACCCGCCTCTGGAGTCAAGGTTGTGTGGTTTCTGCAGGGTGGTCTCAGTGCAGTCAATGATGCAGGTGGTGTTGGGGAACTTCTCCCTGAAACACTGAGGCATTGTGCTCCGGATTGTCTCCCGTGGCAGCCAAGGAATGTAGATTCTCATGTGCTCCTCCATTGTGTCTATCCAGTAGGAGAGGATCCTGCTCACTAACCCCTGGGACACAGCAAAGCGTTCTGCAAGATCACCCTGGAGTAGATTCAACTTAAGTTTCATCATGATCATCAATATTTGATCCATTACGTGCATCTTAAAGTTTGCTTTATAGAACTGTTCCAGATATTTAACATGATCAAAAAAGGCACTGAGAGAAAGGCCTGTGTACAACACACAGCTAGTGTCATTCTTCAGGATGGCATGGGCAAGGGGTTCTTCTCCACCACATTGTGTTTCTCTGTCGCATACATGATTCTTCTTTTGTCCTAATATGTAGGTGTGATCCATCAGTGCCTGAACCTACCACTGAGTGTCAGCATCTTTATGCGTAGGTGACTCTGACTGTGGAACGGCCTGGTCAGCTTCCTCAACACAGTGGCTGTCATCTGCCAAACACAAGACCACATAAGCCCATGTGGTATCTGAACAGTTCATAACTTTATATACATTTGTACTTAAGATTTTTTGTAAGGGATTCCTTTGACCCTTACCCTACTTTTACTGAAACATCTGGAAACTGTTAACATGAATAGAGGGGCCCTCTTGGACAGAAGAGCCCTTATTTGGAGATGTGCCAGAAAAGAAGGTAGCATTGGTCAGTTCTGACCCAATCATGTTAATGCAATGCACAGAATATATACCATATGCACACAAAGAAAAGGCAGAATGACTTATTGGAAGAATTGGGTTGGTTGTTCTCCAAGCTCTCTGCAGGAGTTTGTTAAAAATGATGCTGAAAATATTGAATTGTAATAAAACCTTTTATAATCAAGAACAGTGTCGGCGGATTCCTCTTCATACAGCATCACAGCATTACTATTAAAAGTCACCACAAATTTGACGACGAGGATGTGCGACGTGTTGCAGGCCTGTTGTCTCATCGTCTCATCACGGGGCACTGCCGGACTGACTCCCGCTTCATTGGCCGGTTTCTGAGGTGAGCTTTTTCACAACTTTGAGCGCTGGTCAGTTCGTGTGTGTGGCTCTGTGTGTGCGTTGTGGGGTTGCACCGTGTCGAACCTGTGTGTGCTGTGCTGTGATTGCTGTATGGTGGAGGTTCTGTTCTAAATTTGTTTGCGTTGTAATCACCGCAAACAGGGGGGAGTATGAGTGTAATTAAGGAATATAGAGAAATAGAGGAAAAGGAAATTAAAGTGAAAAAAAGAGG
The DNA here is from genome assembly GCA_023566125.1 of Zingel zingel. NCBI lineage: Eukaryota > Metazoa > Chordata > Actinopteri > Perciformes > Percidae > Zingel > Zingel zingel. Next base: position 35,990,917 of record CM042325.1, on the reverse strand, counting down.
ATAATGTGTACAATAGCTTGGGAAGGTGGTCTAAAAGGAAGACGATATGTGAATTAGACACTGCGTGAAAATAAACTTTAAGGAATAGTCAAATTGGCTTAAATAAAAAAGAGTTGATAACCCTGGCCAGGGAAATTCGGCTTGAATAACATAGAGCATAACATAAAGGAAAAAGGCGCGGCTTTAAGGAATAAGAGGAAATAAGAGGAAATAAGAGAAATAAAAAGAATAAAAGGAAAATAAAGCAAAGGCTTAAGATAAAGTGAAGGCTTAAGGAATATAAAGAAAGAAGAGGATAAGAGGAAAAAAGAAAAACTGATTATTTAGGACGCCGCTTATGAGGAATAACGCCCTCAAGGAAACCTTCTAGATGGGCCGAGTAAATCCTGGAAATTCATTAGGTGCGATTTTGAGGTCCGCAAAAGGAGCTAGGAAGTTCCAGGACACTAGGTGCGCTTTTGAGGACGCGTTAGGAGCTAGGAAATTCCAGGACGTTGAGAGTTTGTAGAATAAAATTCAATTGTAGGCTCACACTCGATTCATGGTTGACGAATTATGTTTGAAGTGGCCTTCCATTGATATCTACTACTCAGGTAACAGAAAGCCAGCACAAGAAATGATACAGGAAATAAGGAAAAGGAGCGGCGGAGAAGGGTGCCTTTAGGGAAAATAGTATGAATGAAGGATCCAGAGAGAGTGTGTGCGTGGAGAGCGGTGTTTTTGCTGTGTGTGGCTGTGCATGTGTGATTTGTCATGAGGATATCCTATGTTAGATATATATATATATATATATATATATATATATATATATATATATATATATATATATATATATATATATATATGTTTTGGTTGAGAACAGGAGTCTTAGTTATCTGTGAGGAAATATATTCTGTTCATTATGGCTAAAACTATGAGTCTCTGTTTGAAGAGAACATTTTCAAATGTGTTAAATGGATATGAGCCTCTTAGGAAGGACTTTGTTTAAAAAGATATGAGTTCTTTAGAGGAGAACATTTTCAAAATTGCTAACAACCTATGAGCTTCCTTTGGAGGACGTGAGAATAGATTAGGCTATAGTAAGAATAAGAAGTTTCAAAACTAGGTTTTGTGTTGCATGTTTTGTGTGAGTTTGTGCGTCTTGTCTCGTGCTGCTGTTTTACTGAGCTGTGGGTGCGATTTGGAGAGTTGTTCTCACTGGGAAATCACACTGCTGACTGATCTGCGCATGTCCAAGAATTCTAGGAATTCAAGTTTTCACAGAAAGTTTAAGCCACTCCCTGTCTGCACTGGGGTGCTGCAGCCTGTAGATCTGTGCTGTGAAGATGAGAAAGGGGGAGACTTGTCTTGCAGAGGTGCAGCTTGAGATGAGTGTGAGGTGCTGTAATTGCTTTGAGCTGCAGCTCCACACAGGAGTTTAGGCTTTTTTACGCCTCTGTCTGCACTGGGGGCTGGTAGGTGCAGAGGCAGAGAAGATTAGAAGGAGAAGGTGGAGTTTTTGAGTGTAGCCCAGAAAATCTTTGGTTACAGTTGTTTGACTATGTAACTATTGGACTGAAAGTCATTACATTTATAAATGAGTTATGTTGACCGATAAAAAAGAAAATGTTATTATCTTGAAAGTAAATACAGGTATGTTTAAAAAGATAGGGGAAATATATTGTAATTACTCAAATAGTTAACAACTGTATTTTCAAAAAAAATGTGGTTAATTGTAGTTGATGATATAAATAATTAATCAATATGCAAGGTTGAATGAGTTTGTATGAAGCAAATATGTTCAACAAGACATTGAATCTTTAATCTTTCATTTATATCTGTACATGAGTAGTAAAGAGGTCGTTGGAACTGAGTTTGTCAGTTCCTGAGGAGAATTGGTGTAGTTGCCGAAACCATTAAAATAAAAGAAAAAGATAAAAGAAGAATAAAATAAAGACAAGAAAAAAAAGAAAGGGATTAATAGCTGGCATAAGTGATTTGCTGGAACCCATATCAGTGATTGATCACCCTGGATTAAGAAAAGTCCAGGTTCTGTACCTCTATTGAAAGTAAGAGATGAGAGGACTGATTGATTGGTTTCAGGATTGTCACCTCTGCCATTCTAAAATGTTGGACCACTTGTTTTGAGTTGTTTATAAGGTTTTTGACTTTGCTAAGGTTCTCCACTGTCACATGTGGTCACGTCATTGTGCCAAGGAAATGAGTGACATTTGTGAAGGTGGAAAACAGAACGAATGAATCTGATTCCTGTGAAGAAACAGTGAGTTAATCCAATCCTAATGAAACATCAGAGTTAATTCATCTACTTTGTATATTAAATGGGTAACAACTGTTACAAAAGATAGTCAGGAAAGTTGAGAGAAGATGGTAAGTGTATGCTGTAGAAAGGGAAAAGAAAGTTTTATGAGACAATGGGAAGAAAAAAGGACATGACTTTAAGGCAAGTTAAGGGTACAAGAGTGTACTAAGTTGGTTAAAGACAGAAAGAGAGTGTTGTGAAAGTGACAGAAAGACAGAAAGAGATGAATGATAAAGAAAGAGATACATGTACTTTCGAATTAGGATAATGGAGTTCATATTAATATTGTTGTTACATAGACAACTGTAACATTTGGGTTACAATCTAAAGGAAGGTAAACGTCTAGATGAGAATAGTAAAAAACTGCTATATCACAAGCACCGAAACTTAGGAGAAAGAGATAAATTATGTAATTTTCAGGAATGATTAATGGTAATTTACAAGACAAATTGTTTTTAGATATTATTGTGATCTGATATATCATAAATAAATAAAAAAATGAATTAGGATTTGTGCACAATAAACATATGTTTCTAGTTGAAATGATCAGCTGCTTAAATACTTAGTGGATTGATAGAACTACGGTGATCATTTCCAGTTTCCTGTGTTGTTACTTTTAGTACTTGAAGTATATATTTTATGATACTTTTCTTACTTAGGTAATATTAATTTGATAGTAACATTTTTAATTAATGATGTTATAGGTTAGAATCAAGAAAACTAAAATGAGTATGATCAAAGAGAAGTAATGCTTCTTGGAGGTGTTGTGTTTTGTGTTTATTCAGTGTGCCTCGGTGGATGTCAGAGCAGACCTGTCTCACTCTCCCTACAAGCTGCGAGACCGGTGATGGACAGTACCAGATCCTGAACTACATCAGTCCAAAACAACAGACATAGTATTCAGCGTTCCATTCTGTAGGCAACTTTGGCCCCATCCCCCACACACTTGCACCAGGAAGCATCTGGAGCTGGAGCAGCTGAGAAGGAGTGGCGACAGATTTACAACTGTCCATGATTGAGTGTTTGAAGTGGACACCCAGATGGTTTTCAGGGCATGATCAGAGACTGACATTAAGAAGCAACGTTACACATGCCTACAAAGTACTTTGGTGAAACATTCACAGATTAACTAATAATTGAGAGAGAACAAGCAGAAACGACTATAAAGATGAATCCAAGCTCCAGAAGTGAGAAGAAAACAAAATGTCTGGAAACTAAGAGCAGACTGAGGTTCAGGAGGATGGAATTTGAAGATGATGATGATGATGATCAGAGTGAATCAGAAGAGATCATGGGAGGATATGACCCTGCGATCAGACGAGTGCTTTCTAGAGTGGAAAAGAGAGGTGATGAAAAATGGAAGAGACAAAAAGACATAAGAGATCAGACCTCTGATGAAAGTGAAGATGGAAACAGCGATGAAGATTTGGAGAGTAGAGGAGCTACAGGATTTCATCCTGCAGCGATTAGCATAGAAGAGATTGAAAGAGACATGGAACGTGTCATACTTTGAGAAGCTGAAGATACAGAGGGACGAACTGCGGAAGAAAGAATCCCGAAAAGTGGAGAAGAAATACACATTGCGCTCAAGAAAAGGAAAAGCAAGCGGGAAGATGCTTCCAGTGATCGTTCAAGGACAGAATTTGGAGTATAAACCTTTACAGAACGCAGAGATGTTAGATATTCTTGATAAGTTGCCTACTCTCCAAGAGGGAGCACATCCTTGGATTGCAAAGTTGGAAGAAATGTCGACAGGGACACAGTATGCCATAGGAGATATTAAGAGACTTTTGGCTAATCTCATTGGGATTCCGGCTATGGACGAAATTCCACAGAAATCTGGACTTAATCGATGTATGGGGACTTCTGTGTATGATCCTGAGTTGTTGGCTGCAAGTAGAGGTCGACTGTGGAGAGCGCTGAGAGATGAGTTTCCGACAAATGTGGATCCAGACAACATTTTGATTGAACCACTGGGACAAGAGGAAAACCCGAGAGCCTATGTGTCGAGAGTTTATCAGGTGTGGAGGAATGTTACAGGAAATGATCCAGATGCAAGTCAACTGGAGCAGTCAGTTTTGCGAACCGAGTTACAGAAGGGACTGCCCCTACTAGTAAGGAGTAAACTGGCAGAAGTGATTGGACTTGGAACCATGGAAAAAACTGTCTATACAAATCATATAGTCCATCAAGTGGAGCTATATAGAAATGAGCAGAAAGAACAAGACCGAGAAACTCCCAGAAAACTCAATCAAATACAACTGGTGGAGAATAAGAAGAAGGAGAAAAAGCAGGCTTTGCCTATGCAAAATCAGTGTTCACCAAATCAACAACGTCCACTAGTGATTCCAGTTGTTTTATATCCACAGCCAGTTTTTGGACAGATACAGAACTGAAGAGGAAGAGGAAGAAGATATGATCCGTATTTTCAGCCTTCTTCAGAGTGTTTTAATTGCGGACAGGATGGACACTTTGCCCGTGATTGCAATAGACCAGGAGGAAACTCCAGAGGAAACTACAGAGGAGGATACAGGTGCCAAAGGTCATCTGGAGGACTGGTGAACCCTTATAGAAGCCTGGAGGCAGGATTCTAGAGATGCCCAGAAGGCCTGAAAGGGGGGTGTCATCAGGGCTCTAAAGAGATTCAACAATTGAGCTCAAGGACAAGGACAGTCACAAGTTGGTACAGATCTCCATAGATGAGCGTTGATGTCAGCAGACCAGAGAAGGAGGGAGTGAGAGAGACTGGATTTGCTCTGACGCATCGACACATGAAAAGGAGGTAATGTACCGACAAGCACACATTTTGAAAAAACACATACTCTAAACACATCTGTATTTCACTTTCTGAGGTTTTCACATGTATTTGCTCAAACCATATCTCTACATAAATTGATCTGGAGTACTGAGGTGGTCGCCTAGGGCGGAGGGGCCGTGAGAGAATTTTCCTATCGTGAATGATTGATGGCTATTTTGAAAGAAAGCTGCCAGATGGGTTTTTCGCTCTTGCACTCCATAAATTAAGTTTTGTTACACTCTATAAATTTGTTTACACCCCAAAGGTTATACTATAAGGAACCTGATGCTATTTTTGTGGTAATCCTATTCTTTTTGTTTTCGAGACTTTATTAAGTCTCGAAGGGGGGAAGTGTGGTATCTGAACAGTTCATAACTTTATATACATTTGTACTTAAGCTTTTTGTAAGGGATTCCTTTGACCCCCGTCAACAACTCCACCCTGTCTCCATCCCCACACATCCATAACCTGGGAGTTATCTTCGACAGCAACCTCACTTTTAAAAACCACATCAACTAAATAACCAGAACTGCCTTCTTTCCCTTCAAAAACATTGCCTGTCTCCGCCCATCACTCGCCTTCTCTGTTGCCGAAATATTGATTCACGCCTTCAACACTTCCAGAATTGATTACTGCAACAGCATCCTCTGTGGTTTACCTGCAAAAGCGTTAAATAAACTCCAAAACATCCAAAACTCTGCTGTCCGTCTCCTCACACACACCCGTTCCCATGGTCACATCACTCTCGTCCTTCAGAACCTCCACTGGCTCCCTGTTTCCCAACGCATCCAGTTTAAAGTCCTCCACCTCATCCACAAAACCCTCCATAACCAGGCTCCTTCCTACCTCACAGACCTGCTCCACCGCCACAACCCACCCCGGGTGGGCCTCTCCTTTTCATCCTTTACATCCTGCCACTTGGAAATATTATACGCAAACATGGTCTTCACTTCAACTGCTACGCCGGTGATGTCCAGATCTACATTTCTACCAAATCCATCACCACATCGCAAGATGGCGCCGCAGAAGGGTGCCACGGTGTGTTGGTGTGCATTGTTTTGTTTTGTTTTTGTGTTTTAACTGTGTTTTTCTTTGTTTTTTCATTTATGGGTTAAATAACACAACAGGACCATTTAATGACACTCCCAGTCACATTATTTTAAAATCAAAAAGATAAAATATGCACTCTTTCATTAGATAAATACACCTTAAGGACTATTAGGAACACCTGTTAAATTTATCGTTAATGCAATTATCTAATCAACCAATCACATGGCATCTGCTTCAATGGATTTAGGGGTGTGGTCCAGGTCTAGACAATCTCCTGAACTCAAAACGGAATGTCACAATGGGAAAGAAAGGTGATCTAAGCAGCTTTGAGCGTGGCATGGTTGTTGGTGCCAGAAGGGCCGTTCTGAGTATTTCACAATCTGCTCAGTTACTGGGATTTTCACATACAACCATTTCTAGGGTTTACAAAGACGGGTCTGAAAAAGGAAAAACATCCAGTATGCTGCAGTCCTGTGGGCGAAAATGCCTTGTTGATGCTAGAGGTCAGAGGAGAATGGGCCGACTGATTCAAGCTGATAGAAGATCAACTTTGACTCAAGTAAGCACTTGTTACAACCGAGGTATGCAGCAAAACATTTGTGAAGCCACAACACGCACAACCTTGAGGTGGATGGGCTACACCAGCAGAAGACCCCACCGAGTACCACTCATCTCCGTTAAAAATAGGAAAATGAGGCTACAATTTGCACAAGTCCACCAAAATTGTACAGTTGAAGACTGGAAAAATGTTGCCTGGTCTGATAAGTCTCGATATCTGTTGAGACATTCAGAGTCAGAATTCTATTAATATGGGCCAACATTTCTAAAGAATGCCTCCAGAACCTTGTTGAATCAATGATACAAAGAATTAAGGCAGTTCTGAAGGTGAAACAGGGTCAAACACGGTATTAGTATGGTGTTCCTAATAATCCTTTAGGTAAGTTTATATCCCACCTTTAATAGTTGAATATATTTATAGTACAAAGCTTGTCAACGAACAAAAACAAACAAAATAGTCCTTTATTGATTATCAAGGTAACATTTTCAATTAATCATTTCTTGATTTTAGGTCATATCATGCAGCTTCTACCCCTTTTAGATTGTAGGGATGATTTTCTAAACAGATTTTTAGTTTTAGATTTTTAAAATAAGAAAGAGTGAAAACATTTGAACTTGGCCGTAGGGAGAGAAAAGATTGTGGAGTTTCTGAGCAGAAGTAACAGAATTCCCAATGTTTGTTTCAGATACCTTTCGGGTAGAAACTCCTGTGTCCCGTACATAACATCTCTGATCAAAGAGGGATGAGGATTAACTGGATATACTCTCATCTCCTATTTTGTGCCTGATGTCTTTTCTATCTCTCTATTTTATCATCTATCATCTCTCCAGATTCTGTCAGGCTGGTGGATGGGACCAGTCTGTGCTCAGGCTGACTGGAGGTCAAGACTAACCAGTCTACCCACCGCTGGTCCTCAGTATGTGAAGATGACTTTGACCAGCAGGATGCAGAGGTGGTCTGTAGGGAGCTTGGCTGAGGGCCTCCTTCTGTCCCCCAGGGGGCGCTCTATGGAGTAGTGGAGCCTCCAATGAGGACCAAAGAGGTCCAGTGTAGAGGCCATGAGTCTGCTCTCCTGGACTGTAGAAGCTCAGACTCAGATAGAAACACCTGCTCACCCGGAAAAGCTGTTTGACTCACCTGCTCAGGTAAAAGAGGAGCTGAAGCTTTGATTTGGTTAATTTCTGTTCTAATTAAACTCACTTTGTTCTTTTGCTAATGACTCTCTAGTTTCTGTTCACAGCCTGTCAGGTTGGTGGGAGGAGCCAGTCGCTGTGCAGGAACACTGCAGCTGAAACATCAGGGAGAATGGAGACCATTGTTATATTTGCACTGGACCATGAGGACAGCAGCTGTTGCCTACAGAAAGTCAGGCTGTGGCTTTGCTCTTTCTGTAAATGAGATAAAAGAGTCCTCAGACAGATCTGTGTGGTGGATCAACTCTCACTGTGTTGATTCTGAATCTACTCTAAGGGAGTGTGTAATACCTCATTCCTCTTACTCTTCTAAAATTATGAAGCTTACCTGCTCAGGTAAGCCATCAGTGACATCATCTATGACATCATCTATGACAGTAATTTAACCAGGTTGACACACACACAGGCAGCAGCTGGAATGGCAACAGACTCTCTCCAGCAGCCATGACGGAGCCTGATGGGCTGCTGCCTCAGTAAATCAGCTGCTGAATGCACTAAGATGTAGATATGAAACATAGATGTCCCCTGGGCCGACCAGCCTGAAAGTACTCTTTCAGCTTTACAGCTTTCTGAGCCACCGGTTTCCATAACAGGCATCAATGACCAACTGGCCACAACTTTGAGCAGCTCATCTCAGCCGGGGGCTCGTCAGTATCTTCACTCCAACATGGTGTCCTTCGCCTTGGGAAAACTCCTTCAAAAGGAGAGTCCAGCCCCTATCCTTTTTAGATTTTAGATTTTCTAAACAGATTTAATTCTGGCTCACAGATCCTCTCAGAAAAATAAGAAAAACTGAAGTTTGAACTTGTCTGTGTGAAGAGCAAAGATTGTGGAGTACCTGAGAAAAAGGAACAGAACAGATCTGCAGATGATGAGTGTTTGAAAACACGTTGAAAGTGCAATTTTTAGAGTGTATTAAATGAAAATGTTAGTGTTGCTAGGCCTGGCAAGTTCACAATGTCCCTCTTTGTGTTTACAGACCAGCTGCTTCAGCCCAACATCTCTGTGTCCTCCATGGATGGGGTCTCCGAGGCCCAGCAGCAGGGATTCCATGTGTTCAGGGGCTCCAACTTCACCATCAGCTGCTCCATCCAGCCACAGTACCCAGATGGCTCCTTCCAGCTGACCTTCTCCAACTCAGCACAAAACTACACTCAGTCAGCTGTCAATCACTCTGCCCACTTCCTGTTTCCTGCTGCAGAGCCCATCCACCAAGGAAGCTACAGCTGTGTTTATCACTTCTATGGTGAATTTGATTACTTCTCCACTGAGAGCAGTCTGCTGTCTCTCTCACTGTCTCAGGTAAGCTGATGGTTTAAAGGTGTGGAAAATAAGATTGGTAATGAAAATATGAGTGAAAATATGCAAATTTGCATTTCCTAGGTTGGCGACGGAATGTCCCGCCCAATTCTGTTTCTGATTGACTAGCACTTGTTGCCTTCCGTGGTTGGATTGATTTAGTTGAGGCATGAATGTCGGAGCGTTCATGATAGCTGAGTAGCTGCAACTCTATAATTATTATATAGAGTTATATACTAAATTGTTCTCAGCTTTAAGCCCGTTGGTTCCTACTGAAGGCGTAAAAACATCTCAGAAATATAAAGTTTAAATTGCAAACTAGACTTGAAAGCAGCAACACCCCAGTCCGAGCAGTCGGCACAATTCAAACCAAGACACATCTACTGATAGGGAGCAATGCTGGTCACATAATATTATTTATCAAATTATGATACATCTAAATCCTGTACTACAATACTTTATGTTCAAATCAAATTTGGTGACATTTGAAATGTTGCCCACATGGCCACGACACAGCGCTCAGGTGGCTCTTGTCTTCAATGACATTCACTTAAATACAGACAGTGGCACAATTTCAGTTTGGCATTTCTAGAGCTCATTGCTGCATTTGACACAGCCGACTAAAAGATATTACCGAAACGATTAGAAAACCGTGTTGGACGTCCTGGCACAGGAGTTTTTAGCTGCAGGAACTCTTTACCTCTGTTTTGATGTATGGACCCTGATGGCCTAACTTCATGTTCTTCTGTTTATCTAAAGTGCAGAGACTGGCTTTTCTCTATCTCCCATTTTGGTCCCAGATTTGGAGGTCAGAGGTCAGATGGACTGATAGACAAAAGGGCTGTTCATTTGATCCCCTCCCCACTGCTGTCAGCTTGTGATTCTCCAAGAGTCTTTGTTCATTCTTCCAGACCTTGTGGTGTGATGTACTGAACCTTTCTTGCAAGAAATAAACTCTTAAAAGACTTTGTTGACCGAAGCTTTATTTCAGATCTCACCTTGGCATTAGAATTTCTACCTCAGTACCAAAGTGGTTTGAATCGTACTTAAAGCCCCAGTGTGTAACGTTTGTAGTTGTTCATTATCAAAATCTGTAATACCCTTCACAAACTTGTCCTTTTTCATGAATATTGACCACCACCATCAATTTCAAGTATTCCTATTAGCTTGGAATTTTACATTTGCACTTGCATGAACTGGGGTAGACGCTCCATAATGATGCGCCATCTTGAAATACGTTAGCCAGTAAGGGGATTATACAGGCTATACTGCTCCGCCTTTCGCGTTTTTGACTCACAGCTGCTGCTAATGCACTGTGAACCCCAATAAGTTCATAGTACTCAAAACTTTTGCAGAAACTGATTACATAATAACTTTTGAGGTAAGTAACTTAATTTTTTTAAGTAAGATTTTTTTAAAAGTTGCAATCTAATCAAACTTAAACATTTACATGTTTAAGTACACTCCCTGGCCACTTCATCAGGTGCACGTGTGTAACCCAATTCAATCCAATACAACAGGTAATAATTCTACTTTATATTTATTACTGAGGTTGTAATACGTGGTGGTGGCATAGTGGGGTGAATTATATTGAATGGTTTTCCTAATATTTTGCCCTTTTCTTGTATGTTAATGCAGTGGACAAAATATTAGGAAACCCATTCAATATAATGCACCCTAATACATCATTTTCACCCACTATGATCTCAATAATAAACATAGTATAATTGTCAGCTTTCTGACAATGTCTGAAAATATATAAACTTTATAGATGTAGAATTTATATCAGAGTTGTTGTAATGGATTGAATTAGATTGCACAGGTGTACCTAATGAAAAGGCCAGTGAGTGTATATTACAGGTGATTACTCAACAAGTAAGTACAGTATATCTCAAGTAACTATTCTACAGGCCAACAACCCACAGGTAGGAATACAGGTAAGTATTTTGCAGATGTCTATTCTACAGCCCATCATAAAAGAAGGAAGTGTAGCAGCAGGTATTTTACATTTTAATATCATACAGGTTGTTATTTAATAGGCAAGTGTACCCAGGTAGGTATTTTACAGCTGAGTATTCAACAGGCTATTAATATGCAGATTATTATATTAGATAGTGAGTGCTGTATTGTGATATGTAATGTACAGCATCTCATAAAAGGTATTTTTAAGTAATTTTTACAGAGAGAGAGTGAGTGTGTGTGTGTGTATGTTATTTCATGCGAGGTTAAGCCAAAAGATCAATCAAATGATTAGCCTTCTCCAGGTCTGGGAAAAAGTTAGGCTGGGGCTTTGTGAGAGATTAAGGTTTGGGATTACATGAGGTTAGGGCTTTTACATATATGTATGTATGCTTATATACACATACTGTATATCCATGTGCACACTAAGTACAGTCCATTTACCATTACAATGAAACCAACACACAAGGTTTACTAAGCGGTAACTAGATATAGTTAAGTGGCTGCTAGAGATACTAATAGCTCTGTGAAAATACTGAATACTTACATTCCAAGTCTTGAAGAACTGTGTGTCCTCCTCATGCAGGTATACCGGAAGGGCACGAAGGGCTACAGTACGCTTCATATTGACATCGCGCACTTCCTGGAAGAACAAGCAAAAATGAATATAACAGATTTCATTCTTCTTTCAGTATGGATGTGCTGACCAAATTTCATGGCATTTGGCAGTGTTAGACAGACAATGACACCCTGAGGCCCTGCTGTCCAGTGGGACCTGAAGCTCAAAGTTCATCTTTAACTCACCTGGAGATCATAAATCTTTAAGATGCCACACAGCGCCTCTGATATCTTTCCAGTTCGTGCCGCCTTCTGCCTATACAAGGCCACCAGTCCAGGTGTATGTTGGTCAAGCACAGCATAGAACTGGTTCCGTAGGTTGACGTTTGTGATGCGTTAGAACTCAGCACAAAGCTACAAAACCCAAAAAAATAATTATATAAAAAGACAGTCTTTTTATATATATATATATATATATATATATATATGAGAAGCGATCCACCATAGTTAGGATGACTGTATTGCCGCTAGAGCTGGGTAGGCCAGTGACGAAGTCCAGGGCGATGTGTGACCAGGGCCGACTGGGGACCGGGAGAGGGCGGAGCAGACCGGTGGGCGGCTGATGGGAAGCCTTGGCGCGGGCGCACACCTCACAAGCTGCCACAAAGTCCCGACAGTCCTTCTCCATGGGGGGCCACCAGAACCGTTGACAGAGCAGGAACAGGGTTCTGGCCATACCCGGGTGGCAGCTAAACTTGGAGGTGTGTGCCTACTGGAGGACTCAGGAGTGGACACTCGGGGGGGACATAGAGGCGGTTAGGGGGACCGGTACCAGGACCTGGGTCCGTGGACTGAGCACGGCGAACGGCGGACTCCACTTCCCAGACCAGGGAGGCGACGAGGCAGGAACGGGGAAGGATGGTATCCGGTTGGTTAGTCTGGTCATCAGGGGAGTGGAGGCGGGACAAGGCATCAGGTTTGGTGTTACGTGATCCGGGGCGGTAGGACAGGGTGAAGTTGAACCGGTTGAAAAACAGGGCCCACCTAGCCTGGCAGGAGTTGAGTCTCTGAGCAGTCCTGGTCAGTCCAGGTTTTTATGGTCGGTCCAAACCAGGAAGGGGTGTACGGCGCCCTCCAGCCAGTGCCTCCATTCCTCCAGAGCCAGCTTGACAGCCAACAACTCTCGGTCTCCCACGCAATAATTCTGCTCGGTGGGGGTCAAGCGGCGGGAGAAGTAGGCAAAGGGGTGGAGACGGTGGTCAGTGGGGGACCGTTGGGATAGGGTGGCGCCGACGCCCACATCAGAGGCATCCACCTCTACCACAAACTGAAGGGAAGGATCGGGACTGGTGAGGATAGGGGCAGAGGTGAACCGGGTTTTCAGGAGAGTGAAGGCTGCAGCGGCCTCTGGAGACCAGACGAAGGGGACCGAAGTGAAGGTAAGGCTTTGACAAAAAGTCGGTTCTCCAGAAGCCACTGCAGCACTAAGCGGACGTGTTCAGTGTGTTGGACTTGGTCGCGGGAGAAGATCAGGATGACATCTAAATACACGAAAACAAACCAATGTAAAAAAATCACGGAGGACGTCGTTAATGAGGGCTTGGAAAACTGCTGGGGCGTTAGTGAGACCGAAAGGCATGACCAGATATTCGTAGTGACCTAACGGGGTGTTAAAGGCGGTTTTCCACTCATCCCCCTCCCGGATCCGAACCAGATGGTAGGCATTACGAGGATCTAACTTCGAGAAAATGGTGGACCGGGAGAGGGGCTCAAAAACAGAATCCATAAGGGGGAGTGGGTATTTGTTTTTAACGGTGATGGAATTGAGCCCCAGGTAATCAATGCAGGGACGGAGGGATTTGTCTTTTTTAGCGACGAAGAAAAAAACGGCGCCTAGGGGCGATGAGGAGGGTCAAATAATGCCAGCTGCGAGCGAGTCTTTGATGTACTGCTCCATAGCCTTCCTCTCCGGACGAGAAAGATTGAACAGCCGGCTAGAAGGGAGAGGAGCGTCCGGGAGGAGGGCTATGGAGCAGCTGTAAGGGCGGTGGGGGGATAAAGACAGGGCCTGATCTTTGCTGAAAACGTGAGCGAGATCATGGTATTCGGGGGGAATGATAGACAAATTGGGGGGTGCAGGAGGGACGTGGGTTTGGGTGGGCTTACCGGGGGCTCGGGCGGACAACAGACAGGAGGAGTGACAGGCTGTGCTCCAATTTCTGATCTTCCCCCGCGCCCAGTCCACGTTGGGATTGTGAAGAGCGAGCCAGGGGAGACCAATGATGATGGGAGAGGCCGGGTAGGAAATGATGTGAAAGGAGAGGGACTCGTGATGGTTACCGGAGGTGAGTAGATGGAGCGGAGGGGTGCAATGGGTAATGGTGGCAAGAGACTGACCATTAAGATTGGAGGCGTGAAGGGGAGTGTCAAGGGGGATTCGGGGAATGGAGAGCTGGCGGGCAATTTCTGAATCCAGCAGATTTTCGTCAGCGCCAGAATCCACTAGGGCCCCCAGGGAAAGCGTTGCCTCCTGCCAGGACAGGGACACCTCTAGCAGGGGGCGAGAGCTGGGAGAGGTTTGGCTCGCCAGAGCTCCCACTGCTACTGGCGAGCCAACTCTTTTGGGCGAACGGGACAGGTGGCGATGTAATGACCCAGCTTGCCGCAATAGATACAGATGCCGGCGTTCACGCTCCTCCGGAGAGAGACGGCGCTGGATGGAGATGGAGAGGGGGGGTGCCGGAGGAGCTACCGAGCGAAACTGGGAAGGTGAGGGAGCAGGGGTCCGTGATGGCGGAGGGCAGGACCGGGGGAGCCGCGCGGGTCTCTCTCTCTCTCTCTCTCTCTCTCTCTCTCTCTCTCTCTCTCTCTTGGAGAATTGTGGCGTGCTGACCGAGCAGCGCTCCCTGGGAGGCCACGGCGAACAACAAATCCTGGGGCGGGGAAGTGGAAGGGTTAGACAGGGGGGGGGGACGTCCACTGGGTCCATGTCGGCTGGATTGTTCTGTGACAGAGGCAACAGAACCGACCCAAATGGAAGATGTGACAAAAACAAGGTTTATTTAGGGAAGCAAAAGGAGAGGAGTAATGAAAAGGGGCTGGGAGGTCTAAGGGGAAACGGGGAGCAAGAAGCCCGGGGAGAGGCACAGGAACTCTGGGAGCGGAGAAGGCAAACAGGGGAGCTGGGGAAGAGGGACTCTGGGAAGCAGGGAGACCAAGAGTGGGAGGCCGAGGGAAGGCACTGGAACTCGGGGAGGAAGCAGAGAGGGCGCCGGGGAGAAGGCTGGAGGCAGGCGGAGCTGAGAGTCACGAGGAGGGGATCGGATGGTGAGGCCAGCTGACTGGATACGGAGACGAGATGAGGATGGCTGAGGAGGACAAACACAGGGAGAAGTTAGACGGACAGGATTTACAAAGAAAGCTTTGGAAAATGAGGCACTGTAGCGTGTATCACCAAGCGAGGCAGAAACAACAATCCAGCAAAGATGGAGAGTGGAGCCGGGCTTTAAATGCAGAGCTTGATTGGAGTTGATGGCTAGCAGGTGAGCACAGGAGGGGTGATGATGGAACGGTGGCCAGGTGTGTGCAGTCAGCTTGTAGCAGCAGCAGATAGGAGGGGGAGGAGAAGCAAAAACAGAAAATGCAGAGAGAGGCGGAGCAGACCAGGAAACTGACAGTGAAAGCAAAATAGGAACAGGAAAAATAAACTAACGCTCAGCCAGCTGACCCCAACCATCACACCAACGTTGCAATGAAGGTTTCCTAAATGCCACATTTATCGTGGGTGTTGTCTAGATTTGGACTTTTATACGTTTATTCCACTTTGTTTAAAGGGGTGATAGAATGCAAAACCGATTTTTCCCTGTCATAGTTGAATAATGACAGTTTGGTGGGTAAATAGGACGTACATAGAACCTCAAAATCCCATTGACACCTCTTACCTCTGCAAATCTCACAATTTGAAACGGCCTCTGAAAACGGGCAAATCTCAACAAGCCGAGTTGACCTCAATTCGGCGGCTCATTTGGCTCTAGTCTCTATCTTTGTCACGCCCAAATATTTACATAGGCTACTCAATTGATCTGAGGTCAGCTATTCTTCTGAATAGGTCGCGCAGATCTCAGAAATTGTGTACATTGTTCATCTGCTATTTTACCACTGAATTCACTTCTGAGACTTTTTTATGCGAGAAATCAACTACGTAGAGGTCAAATATGGACCGTTTTACGAAAATTGATGGCTAAACCAGCCTGCTGTGAGGTAAATGGAGCTCCATCATGGCTGGCAGCCCATGGTGCTCGATACCCGCGCAAAGTCACCTTTTCTGGGTTAGTGGACTACCAAACGCCGCTGCCCTGACAGAGCTCCAGGGCCTGCAGCTCCCCTCTTCCTGCTAAATGGCAGGTGTGTGTGAGTGAGAGCGCGGTCAGCGAGCTTATTGCGCCTGCATTCTCTTACCACAGGTTCCAGTTAATCTTATAATGGATATGTGTGTTGAGTTATATTAAACAAACGATCGGGGAAATAAACGCCTCTTGTCCGCGAGTGAGCTGTATGGAGCTCTATCAATGAGAGCTAGCTAGCCTCCTCCTAACAAAACCTCTAAAATTCACAAAGATGCATTAAACTGAAATCGGGCAAAAGTGTTAGCTTTGTTAAGAATTTAGGGTAGCTGTGATATACATCGTGACGAAATTCAAACTGTAAATATACTATAGTTATGCCGAACGTCTAACAACAATCTTTTCCCATATGATTAAATGGAACACAGCCTAGCTAGCAGCTCCTCCTAAAGAGTTTAACCTAACCCTAACCCTCCTAAAGAGACCCCTCATGTTCACATGCCAAAAATGCCTTAAATTGAAATTGGACACCATTGTTAGTTTAATAACACCTTGGGGTAGTTGTTATTTAAGTGGCGTGACAAAATTCAAACTGTAAATATACTTTAATTATGCTGGCAGCTGGCCAGTTCCGGAGCTCCACAGAGCTCGACCCCCAGTTGTCCAGTAACTGAGAATCGGTGACTGTCACTGGGTATGGAGGTTGCCGCTTTCTCGTCAGACTGTGTGGAGCTCCTAAAGTCCGACACATCTTACTGAATTTGCAATTAGCCATACATTTTAGAATAAAACGTCCCATATTTGAGCTTTATATAGTTGATTTCTCACTTAAAAAAGTCTCAGAAGGGAATTTAATAACGAAATAGCCAGACAAACATATAGCCTATAACTTTGCAGTGTCTGAAATATGAGACCTGCTGTCTCGTCTCCAATGTGTTTCTATGTGGTTCGCTCAAACCAATCAGCGCGCAGCTCATCTAAATATTCATGAGCAGCCCATATTTGGAAGAAAAGCTAATAGGGCTATATTCACAGGGTAGTTAAGGGTCCATAAAATAGCATTCAAGCAATATTCAGCCAAACCAATGTTACATACCCTATTAGGAGACCTTAAGGAACAGTGTAAAATACCCTATATAATCATTCTATCACCCCTTTAAACGGCGAAGTGGAGGAAGCCTAGTGACGAGTCCATAGCAACCAGTTTGTGTGTTGAATGTTAGGCTACCCAGTGTGCCTTGCTGAATGGTCTCAATGTTTTATTGTTTTATTTCATGTGAATACTAGTTGACTAGAGGAGAAACTTAGTATTTGAAGTAATGCGGTAATGCAGGAAGTGTGCATTTAGTTTCCATGCTTATTGTGTTTCCACAACAATGTTAGTGAGTTAATCTACTGAAATGGCCCCCACACCATAACAATGTTAGTGAGTTAATCTACTGAAATGGCCCCCACACCATAACAATGTTAGTGAGTTAATCTACTGAAATGGCCCCCACACCACAACAATGTTAGTGAGTTAATCTAGTGAAATGGCCCCCACACCACAACAATGTTAGTGAGTTACTCTACTGAAATGGCCCCCACACCATAACAATGTTAGTGAGTTAATCTACTGAAATGGCCCCCACACCATAACAATGTTAGTGAGTTAATCTACTGAAATGGCCCCCACACCATAACAATGTTAGTGAGTTAATCTACTGAAATGGCCCCCACACCATAACAATGTTAGTGAGTAGATCTACTGAAATGGCCCCCACACCATAACAATGTTAGTGAGTTAATCTAGTGAAATGGCCCCCACACCAGAACAATGTTAGTGAGTTAATCTACTGAAATGGCCCCCACACCATAACAATGTTAGTGAGTAGATCTACTGAAATGGCCCCCACACCACAACAATGTTAGTGAGTTAATCTACTGAAATGGCCCCCACACCATAACAATGTTAGTGAGTTAATCTAGTGAAATGGCCCCCACACCACAACAATGTTAGTGAGTTAATCTAGTGAAATGGCCCCCCCACCATAACAATGTTAGTGAGTTAATCTAGTGAAATGGCCCCCACACCACAACAATGTTAGTGAGTTAATCTAGTGAAATGGCCCCCACACCACAACAATGTTAGTGAGTAGATCTACTGAAATGGCCCCCACACCACAACAATGTTAGTGAGTTAATCTAGTGAAATGGCCCCCCCACCATAACAATGTTAGTGAGTTAATCTACTGAAATGGCCCCCACACCACAACAATGTTAGTGAGTTAATCTAGTGAAATGGCCCCCACACCATAACAGAGGAGTGGGATGTGTAAGCAGAAGTTTAGTCACGTAAGTAATGGCTTTAAAAAAAAAACAATGGATATCTGTATATCTTTTCCAAGCGCAAACCAGTACAGAAGATATTGATAAATTCTTGGTTACTGATTACAAAAATTGCCATATAATTTGTAGTCAGTAATGGAATTTCAAAGTAATCTGACCCAAACCTGTTTGTATGCCACAAAAGCTGTTTAATGCTGGGCGCCGTGAAACTGCCAGGTTTTGTCACACTGATTGTATCGGCTCAAAGAATGGACGTCGTCTCTCCTGTAGCCAATCATTGCAACGCAGTCCGTGTTCAAATTTGGTTGTTACCAAATCTTGGAGATGGTCGGCTCAGCCAGTCGCCCAGGCTACACAGTACGCAGGCTGGCTGAGCTGTGCATCTCCAGGATTTGGTAACAACCAAATCATATCTCTGTCCACACAGCGCTGACCGTGCTGTACGCAAAAGCCATAATACATACTTCTAAAGTCGTAACACCAGTACACACGCAATACCTCTGAATACTGAGGACAGAATAATAAACTACTAAAAGTTGGCTTGTCCTTCAGCAAAAGAAGCTGAACTAAAAATATGTTTCTGGCATCATCATAAGACATTTGAGAACTTAGGATGTGGTCCATGCAGTCTCTGTTTTCCACAACCAGATGAATACGACGCTCTATAAATTCAGAAAGCAGGTTTAGTAAAAACTCTGAGTTTGTTAACCCTGAGATGAGGGAAGCAGAAAGGGAGGTTAATCAAACCTGAGAGAGAGAGGTAACTCCAGCCCATTTCAGAAAGAGAGGTAACTTCACCTCAGAGTCAGTTACTATGGTAACTGAGTCTGTGAACCTAACCTGGTCGGGAGCAGGTTTTCTTCTCTCAGTCTCCTCCCTCTGACACAGCCCTCTTTCATTTCCTCATTCATTCATTCACTTACTTACTTACTTTGCAGGGTGTTATATGTTGGGAGATGATATTGAAGCCCCGACATTTTCATTTCCAGATAACTACCTATTTGAGCGGTATGGTTTTTCTTCCCAGTCAATCAGTTATGTATCCTACATAACCTTATCGTCCTCATATCTCTAACATCACCCATCGTGGTCATGCTCTACATCCCAGCAGATTATTTGTGTCACATTACATTTCTTTGCAAACGTCACTTTTCTTTACAACATTGGTGATGCGGATCATTTTAGTAAAGCGCCGTCAGAAGAGTGTGACTCGCTCTGAAACGTGTTTTAAATATTTTTGTAGAGTTCCCTGGACACAAACCAGTAAGAGCCATTAAAAAGGAGTTCCACAGTAGTAAATGATGTAAACCCTTTGAAATAAAAGATTATGAATTATGATTCTGTTAATGATGAAGACAATGGGATTAGTAGGACTAGGACTTTTCCTGCAGTATTGCACCTTAATGAAATAGATGATAGGTTCAATACCATTTCACCAGTAATATACTTATGATTAATTTGATTATGATATTAATACACTATATTGGAATATACACTGACTCTAGCATCAATTTTCTTCTATGCAAATTCTCTCTTTTGCAGCAGCTGCTGTGATTGCTTTTTTAACTAAATACATGTTCAAACTCGCTGTATGTGCTCATGAGTATTTCCACCGACCCATTTGTTTGTGGTTGTTGCCATGGTGAATCGTAGTATCATGGCTCCATTCATGCTGCCTTTTTATTGTGGTGGTGCACGCGCGTGAACCTACTCTGAGTTGATTGAACCACCTCATATCAGCTGTTCTCAAACTGAAAACTTTCCCATCTCAGGGTAAATCAACTCAGAGATCAGGGTAGACTCAGAGTTTGGTAAACCTCCTTCCTGAAATACCACCCTGGTGTACAACACAGACCAGGCTGATTATTACATACTATATAATCTGACTAAGATTACAGAGGACACGATCACCGTCGCTGTGGGATACACTCTGATAACAGAAAAAATAGATGAAACACCAGTTAGAGAAGCAGCCAATGATTGCTTTAAACCAGAATGTGACGACAGATTAGACCGTAACAATAAATGTGTTGATATGAATGAAGTTGCTGAAGCGACACATGCTGCCTATGGGGAAGAGTTTGCTGAGGCTCCAGCACCCTTTCATCAACATGA
>CM042325.1:35950417-35965417 GCA_023566125.1 Zingel zingel | reverse complement strand
TGACAAAAGAAAAAATGTACTTATATACACACTTTCGCATATCTATCATCTAACTCACTCCTCACCTTGCACGGCTTTGTAATACTTACTTAATATGTACTTCATGTAGCCTATTGTGTTCTGTATTCTTGTACTGTATTGAATGTGAAACTGCACGCTTACGCTTTTCTTGGCCAGGTCACCGTTGAAAATGAGAACCCGTTCTCAACGGCCTTCCTGGTTAAATAAAAAAAAATTAAAACAAATAAAAATGTAAACAAAGGTGATAGCAGCACACAATGTGATGTCAAACAAAGGTTGAAAAAAATGTTGGTTTTGTTCCGGAAAAGATGACACACTTCGGTGTTCTGATAGAGACAGACAGAGAGACAGACAGACAGAGAGTTAGACAGACAGAGAGAGAGACAGACAGAAAGTTAGACAGACAGAAAGTTAGACAGACAGAGAGTTAGACAGACAGAGAGAGAGACCGACAGAAAGTTAGACAGACAGAGAGAGACAGACAGAAAGTTAGACAGACAGAGAGTTAGACAGACAGAGAGTTAGACAGACAGAGAGAGAGACAGACAGAAAGTTAGACAGACAGAGAGAGACAGACAGAAAGTTAGACAGACAGAGAGAGAGACAGACAGACAGGTTTGAGACAGAGAGAGAGACAGACAGAGTGAGAGACAGACAGAGAGAGAGACAGACAGAGTTAGACAGAGAGAGTTAGACAGAGTGAGAGAGAGACAGACAGAGATAGAGACAGACAGACAGGTTTGAGACAGAGAGACCTGCAGACAGCTTTAGTCCCGCCCACTCTGTTTATTAACAGCTGACTGCACAAAAACAAACTGATGAGACATGAATACGTCCATTCTGAGTGCAGTATTAAGACAGTATGACATCATCGAGTGTCCTCCCCCCCAGGGTCCAGTGTCCCACCCCCCCATCTCCGCTGGGACAGAACTCACTCAGAACCAGAGTCCAGTCCAGCTTGTTCCAGTGAAACGGCGTCACGGTAACTCTTCCTCTTCTTCTTCATTTTTAGTTTGTTGGTGCAGCCGTGTGTCGCCTTCAGGATCCTCAACAAATATCGGACTAAACCAGAATACATCTGGTACCCATCCATCACTGCCTTTATTAAATCTATTTTCTGATTCTAATCGTCTGAATGATCCGATATAGATCCATTAACTCTTAGAATACTGACGTTTGGTCATTTCATTAAAGACAAATGAGTTAAAAATCCTCCTTTTCTTCTAGAAATATGAACTTCTTTCATGACTTTTTCCTGAAATGTTCCAACTTTCTTTTTATTTCTATAAACTGTAAAGCAACAGATGTGTCCTCTTATCAACAGGGACTCTGGAACTGGATTGGATCTTAAAGAAGAAACATTAGATGTTTAAAACAAATCCCAACATCTAAATAACTCCATAAATAGAAACTCATCTCTTCAGATAAATAATGTAGTGACGTCTGAAGTCAGACCAGGTCAATCTAAAGGAGTTTATTACGTCCTGGCACGTTTAAAAACGTTTGATCTCTTTACATGTTTATGTCTCAACGGTTCACTGGGACTTTAAATCGTCCCATTTCCTGCATCTGTGGCTCCTTGAACGCATCTCATCATCATGACTCAACGTGGTGGGAGTGCTTGAACTTGTTATAGAAACCCTGTGCAGCAATATATGATAATATATAATAATATAGAGCACCGTGAGTGAAAACTCCAACCCTGAGGAAGTGTGCAGGACTCATCTCTCACGTTAATATATTATTATTATTATTATTATTATTATTATCATCACAGCCAGAGTTGTGAAGGTGCCGTGTGTCCCAGCTGTTTCAGTTGCTCCTTCTAGATCAGTGGTGTAGTCTAGCAGGTATACTGTACTATATAAATATATGGATCAGACTGGACATGGATATCATAGTGGGGGTCTGGGTGTCCTCCCCCAGGGAAGTTTTGAGCGTCACAGACTTCATTTCCTGTATTCAGATTCACTTTAATGCACCAATCTACGGTGGTAATACCTTTATTAAGCCTCTGTGAAGGAAAACACAGAAGACAATTCAAAATCTATCAAAAATATAATGCACAGTATGTTGTTACGCATCATTGGGCATCTTTCAGTGGGTATATGGAAATCCTGGAGCTTTCTTAGTGGGGATACTGGGTATCACGTAGACTACACCGCTGGTCTAGATTTAAAAACTGCCGCCATACGTGCCCTTAAAGGTTAATGTTGTTGTCTTGAGGACTGAGTGGATCAGCTGTTGACGTACCTTACCTCAATCAAACAGCTGTTCTCTCTTCCTTCAATGGCAGAGTTTGATGCTTTTCTTTGTAGCCCAGACTGGGCGTGTTCCAGTAGTTTCTGAGATGTAATCCCTTCATCAGACACTAGAGGGCAGAGTACTCTACAGACCTCTGCTCACCAATAATAGTAGGGTTGGGTACCGGAACCCGGTTCCACTATGGAACCGGTTCCTACGCAACCAGTAGGAATCGGACCGGATTAGAACGCAAATTTCGGTTCCACTTAATGTGTTGACTGAAATATTTTCCCTCTGTCGCTCCAAAACGGACGTAAAAATATCCCCCTTTCTCTGTAGTCTACCGTTAGCTAGCTACCGTACATGTAGGCTACTTTTAAAATGTTATATCTTCCCTCTGGGCTCACCAACAGACGAAAAAGCATATTAACCAATCACTGCACGGGATCGCTAGTAAACATATCACATCTTTGATGTCATTTTTCAGTTTTTCAAGAATCGCTTAAGGAATCGGAATCGTAAAGATCCAAACGATACCCAACCCTAAATTATATATATATATGAAGGTTTTGTATACAGGTTTTATTATTTTATATATATATATATATAAAATAATAAAACCTGTGTGGTGTGTTGGAAGTTGAAGGATCCTAAAGGCGACTAAACGTTGTCCTGCCGACGTTCTTGGTTTTGTTTTGTTAGCGTCTTTGCTAACGGTGATGTCAGAGTCGCTCAGTGATGACATCAAGAGAGAGAGGTGGAGTGTCCCCCCCCAGAGACAGAGTGGAAGCAGCTGATTGGCTGCGAGTCTGTGCGTCCAGTCTGAATGTTTGAGCGTCCTCCAGTCCGCTGATCCAGAGAGAACTGGAGGAGAGAAAGAAAGGCTCCCATTACTTCACACATTTGATCTTAAAGTCCGTTTCACATTTATGTTATTTATCACAAGTTCACCGCAACAGAGAGGGGAAGTCCCGCCCCTTCCTGGGGATCAGGTGGGGGGGAGACAGATCATTATTTCATCACGTTCGATTTAAATAAATTAATGAAAAATATATTTTAATTAATTTAAAACAGAATTTCAACATAACACATTTGACCTGTTTGAAAATAATCAGTCAAATTCATTCATTCCTTTTTCAAAATAAAACCAAAAAGTATTAAAAAAAAAAAAATCTGACTTGTTTTCTTAATCCTGGTTTCAGAGAGTAGAGATCACTTCCTCGTCACGCAATTTGGGTCAGTTTGAAATTGGATGAAATGCTCGTTACCTGTTAGCCGATACTTCAAATGTGCAAGGTGAAAGTGGTTTTAAAGTCCTGAAGCCCAATTTCAACCTGACAATTCAGAGTGAGAAGCCTTTGCAAAGGGAGGGCATTTTTGCCATTGCTAGAGGCTATTTTACAGTTATGGTTAGGGAATGAGTGTGCTCAGTGAGCATCTTCTTAAAGAAACACAGTAAGTACATTGATTGATTGATTGTGTGTGTGTGTGTGTGTGTGTGTGTGTGTGTGTGTGTGTGTGTGTGTGTGGACTTGCGGTGCAGCATATAATCAGTTTAACAGGAGAAGAAGTTATCAGTTGATCACTTATCAGCAATGGCAGATCTGGCTCTTTTAGAAGACCTCTATGCGCCGGTACAATGGTGCACACGTACGCACGGGCCATCGGATTGATTAAGGACAGATGGCTCATGGTCTTGCATCAGCGGGGGGGGGGGGGGGGGGGGGGGGGGACCCTACTATACACGACAGAAAAAGTCTGCAACATTTTTAGCCTGTGGGGTTCTGCACAACATCACGCAGGAAAACAGGGTGCCATAAATGTAGTGATGGAGCCAGATGACCCGATGCCCAGAGACCAGTGTCCAGCACAGCCCCAACTCGGGCTATACCAAGGAGACAGGATATTATCCCTCGCTTTTAAAAGGTATAGTGTTATGTTTGGCAATGATATTCAATGTTCGATGTTTATATTCAATGTTCGATGTTTGGCAATGATATTCAATACAGGAAACATGACGATGCTCACGGTTGCCTGGCTCTGACTCATGGACAAAACATGAGTACAATAAAAGACACTGCATAAACTCCACTACTGTGTGTTTATTTAAATATAGGTACGCCATGTAGGCCTAAGAGATTGCAATATAAGCCTGGAAGACGACGTTGAGGGCTTAAAACACCAAACACCGCTGTGGCTGCAAAGCGTCTGCCCTCAGCATTGTCGGCAAACTTTCTTTTTCTTTTTACTTTATTGACAAATTGTCAAGTTTCCAATTGACTGAAGATATACATAGTAAGTTATCGTTACATTATGTTAATAAATGTTTTAAATTTGACAATGTAGTGTGGTACATTGAGAGCAAAGGTCAGATAGTATATTGCATAAAAGTCTAGTCTAAAAATGGCATAGCAACCTGTGCTTTAAAAATAAATAAATGTAAAAATCAAGAATCGAATCAACCCATGACCTTAGAATCGAAAATGTAATCAAATCGAGGATTTGGAGAATTGTGAAACCCCTATTAAACAGACTAAAATACTACTCCAGGTTACTACGTTATCTAGCTTTAAGATGAGGAAGAACAAACAGAAACTAAAATCAAGCAGCATTAGCATCAGAGTAGTCTCTCATGTCCAGACCCTCCTCCACAGCTCTGTAGAGGAAGGTCTGGCTAGTCCACACAGCATTCCTGGATGGGAGAAAAATGTGCTCTGGTTTATTGGCATTTCTTTAAACCAATCACAATCATCTTGGGAGGTGCTAAGCTCCGGACAGAGCCACGGTGCCTCTGCTAAATAGTCTCAGGAAGGAACTTGTTTTGGTGGAACATGTGGACGTTCAAAAGTAGTTTTAGTCGTACAACAGAAAACTCAGATTGGACAGATAGTCTAGCTAGCTGTCTGGATTTACCCTGCAGAGATCTGAGGAGCAGTTAACCATAGTCCTCACACATCCACCAGAGGTTAGAACGCCAACACAATTATATATAATATTATAACACAAAGAAAGAGGAAGGTGACGGACATCCGGTGGCACCTGACCAATCCCGGAAGTGGAATATCGTGGATATAGACTAACATCAGTAAGATTTTCACTCTCCTTCCTCACCTGCAACATATTTAGAGTTTGTTTGATCGATTCGTTCAGGCTATTCCAAAAAAAGTACCCCACAAATGGCAGCAAGAGCTGAGCCAGAAGGCAAAGCTCTCAATCAACCGGTCAGTTTTGGTTCCTACTGTAGAGGGAATTATGTCTAAAATAAGGCCCTAAGGCATGTCAAATCTGACTCCAATTTATGAATTCTTACGTTGGACTTAAGTTTACCAGAACACAAGGATCAATCTGAGACCAAAAGTTCAGTTAAGCAAAGTTTACTGAGTCCAGCATGAAAGCTGTGGGTTGACAAACGGAGACTAAGTTTCCCTAGCAACAGACATGAAGTCAGAGCTGGTCCACCAAGCTGTCCTCCGAATTATGAGCTCGGATCTGTTCTCTCCCTCAAGCTTTTATCCTATTCTCACAGGGAGGGGGTGTCTTCTAGTTTCTAGACAGAATCTGTTATCTTACACAGACACACACGCCAAGGTCGGGGTCTCTGTGTGGTGCAACTTCCTCTTCCGTTCACGCAACCTTCAAACAATGCACCTCTACGCCATAAAAGCCTGAACTATTTTTATGATTTAAGCTTAACTTTCAGTGCATCAGAGGTCACCCAGAGTACTTTTAACCACTTCCTCAATGACTAACAGCTCTTTTGCGACAAGCACTTACACACATTTTGTTAATAACATATTTTTACACTACCTTCACCTATGGTCATGAAAAACGAGATCCAGGGTACAAACGGCCAAAATGGGTTTCCTCAGGAGGGTGGCTGGCATCTTGCTAAGAGATAGGGTGAGAAGACCCAGGACTAGGTGGAGGGATTATATCTCCAACCTGGCCTGGGAACGCCTCGAGATCCCCCAGTCGGAGCTGGTTAATGTGGTTCGGGAAAGGGAAGTTTGGGGTCCCCTGCTGGAGCTGCTGCCCCGAGACCCCACCCAGGATAAGAGGAAGAAGATGGATGGATGGATGGATGGATGTTTAAATCTTTTTAAAAGCAATGGAGAAACTTAAAGGGCAACCAACAGCATTGATTTATGAAAGAAAAGATGAAATATGTAGATACAACGATAGGATTGTCAGTCTAAGCCCATTTCAGATCAAAGATTCGCGAGAACCGTTTTAGGACGTCGCAGAGAAAAGTTTCAGAGGCCTGAACTGGCCCGTCTCAGCTCGATTCAAACAGCTCATGGTGTCACTGCGACTCGGCTGAGAAGTCAGCTGGTTTTAGAACAAAACCGTGACTAGTGCTGACTGGTGCTGACCATGAAGACAGGGAGCAAAGCAGAGAATCAGAGAAATCAATCTCTGACTTACTTGTCCTCTGAGGCTCCAGTGCTACGTTTGAGGCTGCTGGACCCCCGGCTGCTGCTGGACCCCCGGCTGCTGCTGGACCCCTGGTTGCTGCTGGACCCCTGGCTGATGCTGGACCCCCAGCTGCTGCTGGACCCCTGGCTGATGCTGAACCCCCAGCTGCTGCTGGACCCCTGGCTGATGCTGAACCCCCAGCTGCTGCTGGACCCCTGGCTGATGCTGAACCCCCAGCTGCTGCTGGACCCCCGGGTGATGCTGAACCCCCAGCTGCTGCTGGACCCCCGGCTGACGGCTGATCTCCTCCTCGGGGTCATAGTAATAAAACTTCCTCAGGTAGAAGATCAGAGGCCTGCAGAGAGGAGACAGCATATTACAAAGACAGACAAGCAGCAAATAATAATAATAATAATAATAATAAACTTTAGTTTTACAGCAGCTTTTATACAGAGTGAGGAGCTCAAACCGCTTTACAACAAAGTGAGAAACCACAACACAAAGAGAATCTCACAGATTAAAATGAAATGGTTCTTACATGTCTGTAATACGGTTCACTAACAGCCAGAGAGAGTCCTGAGACCAGACCTCACGTCTGCTCCTTCATGTCTCAATGCTCCTTTAGAAATTGAACTGCCTAACTTTGTCGGTCTCTTTTCTCTTTTGGGAATAATGTAGCGTCCTTAAACGACACACATTTTATTATTTCAAGGCAAATCCCATTATTTTCCTAAAACCAAGTAACGTTAGTTATGTTTGAAGTCCCAACGAGACTGAAGCTCCGGACCAGAACATGTGAGCGTTAACAAATGATGTATCCATCCATAATGACTGTTGTTTATTTCCTTCAGGGACTGTTCTGTTTATTTAAAGTATAAATTAGAAGGAAGAAAAGTTCATGGAGCAACAGTAAAGGGCATGTACAGAGTGCATGAGCTGCGCTTTTGCACGAGGAGTGGCGCGCACGAGGAGTGGCGTGCACGAGGAGCGGCGTGCACTCACGTGGGCAGCGGCAGCTCCTGGATGTGGTCGATCCGGACCAGCTGACGGATGCAGAAGCGACAGAGATGCTGCAGAGATTTAACACTGCTGAACCTCGACACTGGGTACAGGAGCTGGACCGGGGTCGGGGGGAGACCTGCAGGACACACACACACACACACACACACACACACACACACACACACAGAGACACACACAAACAGAAAGAGACACACACACACACACACACACACACACACACAGAGAGACACACACACAAACAGAAAGAGAGAGAGAGACACACACACACACACACACACACACACACACACACACACACACACACACACACACACACACACACACACACACACACACACACACACACACACACACACACACACACACACACACACACACACACACACACCCCATCACTGAACTGAACTAGATCAATAATTTCCACACTTTGGTGTGTAATAATCCTGTTTCCATGCTTTTAAAATGCTTGTTGATATATCTACTGACTGGGATGATTGGGCACAAGTGGATGTTGATTATTTTTTGTGTATTAATTACTTTTATATTCAGGTACGGCACTGCATATTTCGTTGTCCATAAGCTTGTGAAATGAGAATAAAATACATTCTATAATTCAATTCAACACTTGGCTTCAGGGAATATTAAATATGAAGGTATTAATAGACCGACACGGCAAAAATGACAGCCCTCTACTTAAACCAATACACGAGACAGGTGGAGACAGAGACAGACAGGTAGAGACGGAGATAGACAGGGAGACAGAGATAGACAGGTGGAGACAGAGACAGACAGGTAGAGACGGAGATAGACAGGGAGACAGAGATAGACAGGTGGAGACAGAGACAGACAGGTAGAGACAGAGATAGACAGGTGGAGACAGAGACAGACAGGTAGAGATGGAGATAGACAGGGAGACAGAGATAGACAGGTGGAGACAGAGACAGACAGGTAGAGACGGAGATAGACAGGGAGACAGAGACAGACAGGTGGAGACAGAGACAGACAGGTAGAGACGGAGATAGACAGGTGGGGACAGAGACAGACAGGTGGAGACAGAGACAGACAGGTGTGAGCTGATTGGCTGTTACCAGGAACTCTGGAGCGCAGGAAGTAGAGGAACTTCCCGTTCTTGGAGTGCATGATGGCTCTCTCTATGAACTCCACCACCGAGTGACAGCGGTCCTCAAACTTGGGGTGACACCACAGACTGAACGTCCCTGACAACCACACACAACATACAATATATATGTATGTGTATATATATATATATATATATATATATATATATATATATATATATATATCCATTATTATATTTATTATAAACCTATATAATATACAATATATATCCATTATTATATTCATTAAAAAACACAACATACACAATATATTCATTATAAAACAGGTTTCAATAGAAAGTCAACGTTGTGTGTATGTGTCTGTGTGTGTGTGTGTGTGTGTGTGTGTGTGTGTGTTGTGTTTTTCTTGTCTGCTTTTATAATGTACGCTTCACGTTGTCTGCCGTCGCCATGCTACGTTGTTGTACTGTGTTTACGTCCGTTGCACGTTTAAAGATAACGCTATGCTCCGGTAGGTACAAGCCGTGTAGTTGACTGATAAAGATAACGCTAGGCTCCAGAGTTATAAGTTGACGAGGTGGTGAAGCTGTGGGACATAAGTTAACATTTAGACTTATAACATTGCTGCACCATACGTGTCCATTCTTTTTTTAGCTTATAAATGTCTGAAGTATGAATCGCAGACCGGTATTTAACGTAAGTAACGTACTTCCTGGTTTACCGCGGGGCATTTTGGGAGCTGTAGTTTCCAGCTGCTAGCAGAGATACTGCATGCATCTTGCATATGCTTTTGGTAGGACTTACATGAATGTTTGAAGTATGAAGCGTGTACATGAAATTTATGAAATGAGTATTGTTATTATAGTATATTAATAATAATATATGTATTTGATTAATGTTATTTATTTATTGTTGCTTATTGTTATTAGGCTATTTAGGTAAATAACTGGGGGAGCTGTGCAGTTTGTAATATGAAAATTAAAACATTGCATTTTTTATTATTTCAGGTTTATTACCTGGTTACCCTTTTGTGAAAAATAAAAAAAACAAACGTGGAATACCGAGTAATATCCTTTGTACACTGGGTTGCCCTTTCCGTGGGGAGAACCCGGAACAGTGTGTGTGTGCATTTGCATGCAGGGCGTGTGATGCGTCAGTGCAGTATAATAGTGCCTGTAGTTAGTACATGCTGCTTCTGCTCCTGCTTGCCACTCTCTGCTTTCAGCTACTGCCAAGGATAGCACTTTGTTTTCAGGGGTGAAAAGAGGAGCAGAGTGTGGAAACCTCCTCAGCCGGTACACAGCCTCTCCGCTGCCAAGATCTCGTACACGCCTCCCCGTGGCACACGTGGTAACTGGTCCCTTGTGGTTCCAGGCTAAGTTGTACGGGATCTCGGAGCAGCAGTGGGCCCCATCAGTGAGTGGAAACGCCCTGATGCCCGTCAACCACTGTCCCAGCTATGGGTAAATAGCCCCAGCTATGGGTAAATAGTGAAGACCCCAACGGCGGCGCAGGCGGAAGATGGTGGTGTGAGAACCACCACAATGGCTGGGAAGGCGGAAGAAGGCAACCCCACAACCACGTGGGTTAACTCGGGAGGGTACAGTGGCTAGGGGAGCAAACCCCAAAGACAAACCTGCACCTGGGGACAGGCACAGGTGGAGTCCAACTGACCGGACCACCGGCAGCCCCCTGCAACTCCTGCCAAACGAAGGTCGTCATGGGTTCCCTCATGCCACTGGAGGTCCATCTGGTAGGAGTAAGATCCAAACTACTCATGAGCATTCAACCCCCTGGCCCAAGGACAGCTCCAAACAAGAAACTCAACAGTACAGCGCTGAGAAGCCTCAGCACCAAAGACAACCTCCAACAGCTCTTTGCTGAAAACCTCAACAAGATCCCGGAGGAATCAGCCAACTGGCCAGCTCTGCGCCAGGCTATTCATAGTGCAGGTATGCAGGACTGGTTTGACTGTTACTCAGCTGAGACACAGTCACTCCTACAAACCAAGCATGAGGCCCACAAAGTTCTTCTGTCCTACCCTGGATCTCCCACCCTTAAAACCACCTTCACTGCTGCAAGAACAGAAACCCAGCGAGCCCTCCGGACTATGGAGGATACCTGGTGGGTGCCAAAGGCGCAAGAAATCCAGAACCTGGCAGACTGCAATTACCCTTAATGCTCCCACAGGACTGGAAGGATGCTAATATTGTGGTCATTTACAATCAGAGAGCGATCACGGGAGAACTCCAGTCAGAATATATCAATTACAAATTCTGCAAATATTTATTTAGCACATTGCAACAATGCACAGTATAAAATAAAATTCAAACTTAAATGTTTAACTTGACCCCACTCATGTGTACATTAAATAATAATGTACAGGCCTACTGGCCTGTAGAAAGGTTTTAAAATGAAATGTTCTATCATAAAAACAAAAAACAAAGTGCATTTAGGTCAAGTGCATTTTAAATTTTTCTCTGTACTACTACAAAAAAGTGCATTCAGAACAAGTGCAACTGCTTAAAGATACAACAATATTTTCTCTGTAGGCCTTCAACATAATAGTGCATCAAAACAAAGACTGCCATAGCCCATATGTTAACTGTAGAACTTTAACAACAACAAATGCACCAAGAATTGCTCAATTGCAGATGTGCAAAGTGGATAATAAATATTAAAACACTAGACAAGCCCATTCTACTTCTTGAGGTAAAGTGGCAAGTTTTTCTTGATGAAGAGTAGCTTCTCTGCTTTATCACAGTGAAGTCTGTTCCTCTTCTCATCGAGAACATGTGCTGCTGCACTGAACAGTCTCTTGCTGTCAGTGCTTGTGCACGGAGCAGACAAGTACTTGCGTGCCATCTTTGCCAGGTCAGGAAAGCGGCCGTGATTACTTCTCCAGTAAGCAAGAGGGTTATCACTTCTGGGGATGGGGACTTCAGACAGATAACCATCTAGCTGTTGAGCGGTTGAGCTTGTCATCTGCCTGACATTTGAGAAAGATTTGAGAGAGCGTATTTAAATAGGGCCAGTGCATAAATAAACATTTTTATCAAATTAAAAAAATAGCTAGCAGAAATATGGCTACAATCTGATAGTCACATACAGTATATAGTAGCCTAAGAACAGAATAGCTTACCCATTATTATTATTATTATTATTATTATTAGAGGCACTTTCTTGCAGGATTTCACTGAACATATCAGACAACAAGGGTGCATGCCCCTTATCTGGTGCAGAGAGACAAGTCTTTTTTTCTGCGCTCTGATCTCCTTCTCCTGCGCTGGGCGCTGCTCCGTGCGCTGCTCCATCTCCGTCTCCACGCGGGTTCTCCGCATCCATCGCGGCCTGGATCATTTCTTGTGCGCGCTGCTTTATTTCCGCATCCAAGTAATGGTCTTTATAACGCGGATCAAGTACAGTCGCGATGAAGTGCAGAGCATCCGAATAGATCTCACTGAAACGTGTGCTGACAGACTAAGAGCGTACTTTTCATTGTTTTCACTCCGTGGTCCGTCTCAACCTCTTTGCTTAGGAGACGCTTTAGTGCTGCGATTAAAGGAATAACGTACGCTACAGATGCATCAGAGGAGCTGATCTCTTTAGTTAGCTGCTCAAAGGGGGCAAGAAGAGAGATAATGTTCTCTATTAAGACCCACTGGTGTGAAGTGAATGTCGTGGGGAGCTCGTGGTCTGCGCTATATGCAGCCAAGACTCGCTTTTGCGCAAAGAGGCTTTGCAACATGTAAAAAGTGCT
The DNA here is from genome assembly GCA_023566125.1 of Zingel zingel. Lineage (NCBI taxonomy): Eukaryota > Metazoa > Chordata > Actinopteri > Perciformes > Percidae > Zingel > Zingel zingel. The sequence continues at coordinate 35,952,874 of CM042325.1, read as the reverse complement.
GTTCCACCGCGTACTCACATTTTGCTGGAACCGTTTTATTGGTGTTCCAAACTGATCTTCCATAGACTGCAAGCGGGAATAGGCCAGCTGAGAATGTTTAAAGTGGCCAACAATTCGTCTGCCTATAGCCAGTTTGTCTTTTACGCTGCGTTGAGACAACAATTCCTCATTCACAGCCAGATGTAGTGTGTGGGCCATGCACCGTATTCCCTTCAGCTGGCTGTCTTCTATCGCTTTTGTCATATCTCTTGCATTGTCACTGACAATGACATGCACTTTAGATTGGTCGATATTCCAGGTGTCGAACATATTGGCGAATGCATCAGAAATGGCTGCTGCTGTATGTGACCCTCGAAACTCTTGTGAAAGGAGCAGAATCTTTTGCAGCTGGAAATCAGCGTCGATCCATTGTGCGGATAGACTGAGCATACTGGTAATGCTGACGTCTGAGCTCCATATGTCTGTCGTGAAACTGATTGCTGAAATATCTGCAGCTATATGCTCATGGACGTGAGTTGCAACAACATTAAACAGCTCAGGTAAACACACCTCTGAGAAATGTCGTCTGCTCGGCATGACAAAACGGGGCTCAATGTGCTCGATCAGCCTACGAAATCCCACATCTTCTACGACAGAGAATGGCTGATCATCTAAGGCAATGAATTCCATAATCTTTTGTGTAATGCCCTTTGCCTTGACACCATCACTGGGAAACTTCCTTGCCTTTTCAAAAACGTCCGCCACAGACGGAGTGGGCGTGCTCGGAGGCGTTTTCCTTTTCTGTGCCGCGTACCTCTCATATTCAACTTAGCGATCGGAATGTTTGGATTTAAGATGATAAATTAAACCCAACGTGGAGAAAGTCTTTGCAGATGCACCCCCTCTTGAAATTTCACATGATCACTCTGGATGAACTGCAGAGATCTACAGCTGAGGTGGGAGACTCTGTCCATAGGACAACAATCAGTCGTATACTGCACAAATCTGACCTTTATAGAAGAGTGGCAAGAAGAAAGCCATTTCTTAAAGATATCCATAAAAAGTGTTGTTTAAAGTTTGCCACAAGCCACCTGGGAGACACACCAAACATGTGGAAGAAGGTGCTCTGGTCAGATGAAACCAAAATCAAACTTTTTGGCAACAATGCAAAACGTTGTGTTTGGCGTAAAAGCAACACAGGTCATCACCCTGAACACACCATCCCCACTGTCAAACATGGTGGTGGCAGCATCATGGTTTGGGCCTGCTTTTCTTCAGCAGGGACAGGGAAGATGGTTCAAACTGATGGGAAGATGGATGGAGCCAAATACAGGACCATTCTGGAAGAAAACCTGATGGAGTCTGCAAAAGACCTGAGACTGGGACGGAGATTTGTCTTCCAACAAGACAATGATCCAAAACATAAAGCAAAATCTACAATGGAATGGTTCACAAATAAACATATCCAGGTGTTAGAATGGCCAAGTCAAAGTCCAGACCTGAATCCAATCGAGAATCTGTGGAAAGAACTGCAAACTGCTGTTCACAAACGCTCTCCATCCAACCTCACTGAGCTCCAGCTGTTTTGCAAGGAGGAATGGGCAAAAATGTCAGTCTCTCGATGTGCAAAACTGATAGAGACATACCCCAAGAGACTTACAGCTGGAATCGCAGCAAAAGGTGGCGCTACAAAGTATTAACTTAAGGGGGCTGAATCATTTTGCACGCCCAATTTTTCAGTTTTTTATCTGTTAAAACAGTTTGAAATATCCAATAAATTTCGTTCCACTTCATGATTGTGTCCCACTTGTTGTTGATTCTTCACAAAAAATTACAGTTTTATATCTTTATGTTTGAAACCTGTAATGTGGCAAAAGGTCGAAAAGTTCAAGGGGGCCGAATACTTTCGCAAGGCACTGTACACTGAAATACGTCCACACCGCAGACATGTTGCTTCAGACAAGCACGTGCAGGTCACGGTTTCTGTTTGCGTCATCACAATATTTCGGCCGTATTGTTTCGGTGATAAAAGTATTTCGGCCGAATATTCGGTGCATCCCTACCCTTAACACAATATCCAGTCTCTACCAATCCTTTGGCCTACAGGTCAACATTCAAAAAACCAAGGTCATGTCCCATCTCACTGCCCCTACACCCCCCAGTTTCCACATAAATGGTGTTCCACTTTAAACAGTGGACCACTTCACCTACCTCAGTTCCACTTTGTCCTCATGCTGCTCCCTGGACACAGAAATACACACCGGGATAAATAAAGCCTCATCATCTTTTGGACGCCTACGCAGCAGGGTTTTTGAAAACCGTAACCTGAAGGTCAACACCAAGGTGGCTGTTTACAACGCGGTATGTTTCTCCACTCTGCTTTATGGGGCAGATTCTTCGACCCCATACCGCCAGCACATCACCAACCTAGAGGCCTTCCATATCCGCTGCCTACAGAAGATCCTCAGCTTGTCCTGG
>CM042325.1:35797917-35945417 GCA_023566125.1 Zingel zingel | reverse complement strand
AATTGCATTTTTGTCAATTATAAAAACGTCACATTTTCTTGAGGTCTAAATTCTCCGTTTGAGTGCAAACGAAGGGAAATGTCTCAGTTTTTCAAAATAACCAGGTACGTGTAAACAGGGCCTTAGTCTTCCACAAACAGAGGGAAAACACAACAAACACAACAAACATTCAACGATCTCATACAAATGCCATCAACTACAGTTAACATTCAATAAACCTCACACAACCCCCCCTAGCAGAACCTCTTGCACATCCTCCCCTCATATTGCAGAAATAAACTTAGCACAAAAAGTAAGGAAATTATACCGTTGGAAAGCCTGTTTAGTTCCTTTCAAATGGTGCCCCATTTGTAAGGAACATGCATTTGTGGGATGAGCAGCAGCGCTGAGTATGGGGGTTTCGCCCCATGAAAAATTTGCCAAATCTTCTCTGCCAATGCCAAACAGCTTATTCTGCCATTGACTCGTTTGGTGTTTGGTGGATTGTGCTGCTGCTCATCCCACAAATGCATGTTCCAAATGTACAAATTTCCTTACTTTTTGTGCCAAGTTCACACACATACATATATATATATATATATATATATATATATATATATATATATATATATACGTATAATAGAAAGGTCTGAATATTTCCAAGGTTGTGGTGAATGATGTTGCTCTTTCTGATCATTTCAGTGTTTTTTTAACAGCTCTATCTCTGTGCCAAAAGGCGTTCAAACTAAGGTAATTGGAAAACGATACATTACACCAGTGAAAGCACCAGTGAAAGCTGAACGCAGGTGGCAAAAAAGCAATCTCCAGGTCCATTATGACACCTATAAAGAGACACTACGCATTTATAACATGGAACTGAGGAATGCAAGGCGGTCCTTCTTCTCCGGTATTATTGCTAAAAACAATAATTCATGTGCCTTGCTTGCTATTGTTGACAGGTTAACAAACCCGCCAGTGCCAGTAGCATTTGAACTTCCATCCACCAAGGCCTGCAACGATTTCGCCATCTTCTTCAAAGACAACAAGACAAGACAAACTCAATCTGCAGTCAGTCAGTGCATCCATATCAAGTACAGGATATATGTTGTCACAATGTCCAGACAAAACAATTCCCAATATGACACAATTTCAAATGATTGCCTATAAAAACCTAGAGGACGTTATACAACATCTGAAAACCTCCTCCTGTTGCCTCAATATTCTACTGACGGATTTCTTCAAAAATGTTTCAAATTGTTTGGCTCCAGATCTCCTACAGATTGTAAACACGTCTCTTCTCTCAGGTATCTTCCCACAGGCCCTGAAAACTGCAGTCATTAAGCCACTATTAAAAAAGAACAATCTAGATACGTCACTAATGGACAGCTGTTTGAACGTCAACAGTAACGTTACCTGAAAACAGCGTGTAGTTCCCTTTTTAGCAAGTTTGCTTTATGTGTCATTGTGCATAAATATGAACAATGCCGTTGCTGTCAACGGGCTTATCTGCTAACGGTAGCTACCGACGGTTACCTCGTAACGATCCAGCAAATAAATCTTCTGAAACAGATGATTTAACATCAGCGCTCATTTTACACACAGTTTAACAACAAAACTAAACTCTTTACAGATTACTACGGTTTTAATGTTGGTTTGGAGCGGTATGCATCCCCACTAACCTGGAAAGAGTTTTAAACAGTAACGTTAATACAGTGTGTCGGAGGACTACAGTGTCTCCTACAACGGCCAGTCAGAGACAAGAGGCACCACAGCGTTCGCTAATGTTAGCTTCTTGTCTCATCTGGGGTCTGATAAACAGTAAATTCATCAGTGTCAGTGTGACCAACGCTATTTTACTATCAACTGTAGCTGTCATATTTCACGGGACCAGCGTGAGTTTGGTTTTCATGTTCCAGTGTTTCAGCCTCAGAGGGGAGAGAGAGCTGAACGTTCGCCTGAGATCAGTAGAGCAGACGGCTCTGCAGAGCCGTGTATAATTACCACTTTATGACATTTCATAAACAGCTGATGGAGCTATATATATATATATATATATATATATATAAATAAACAAACACTATAATAAAACCAAAGAGCAGGTGTTATTCCGTCCAGCCCTCCCACAGTTTGTGAAGCTAATTATTAAAAAAAGAAAACTCCTGGAGAACTTTCTGTCTGTAACTGTTGTCATGGCGATAAGCAGCCTCCGAGACTCTACTCGGCTGGTAACCATGGCAACAGCCGCCAGTGGGTTAGCCACTAGCAGTTACCAGTTTCTCTTCACTGACCAATGACAAGCTAAGGAAAACAGGCTCCGCCCTCCTACAACCGCGATGGCTGCACCTGATTGGACGAAGGCTTCACATGGGTCTGCCTGCTCCCAGATTTAAAAACAGACCATAATAACGGCTCGTTTGGATACTGTAGGAAATAGTTGACTGAAGCGTGTTCCTGAGAACACGTTAGGAGAGAAATAGTCCGAGTAGCAGCAGCTCAGTCTGTCTTCAACGGTCACTTTAAAAGATTTCCGTCAGCTGTTGAGAGGCGCAGAGCCGAGCCAGCCCCTTCTCATTTGCATAAAGTTGGCTGGATTCAACTTTATGCAAATGAGCAGCGGGATACTCAACGCTTCCAGAATGCATTGCACATCTGCTCCCAAAGAAATGAAAGGGAAACGCTGAAATGACTCAGACTATTGTGGTGTGTGTCCACTGTCTGAGTCATTTCAACCCTTAGTCCAATCAGCTGCAGCCATGGCGTTCGTAGGAGGGCGGAGCCTCTTTTCTTCCCTTGTCAGGGAAGAAAAGCACTAGCGTGCGATGCTGGGAAGAATTCGTGACAATACCGCGTATGTGGACCCGTGTTATGAGAGACCCACCTGGTGGCGTCGGGCTCCGTGTTGCTGCCAGTCGACCCCCACACGTCCAGCAGACTCCCCCCCGACGACGTGGACGACGCCAGGGACGGCCTCTTGTCCAGCAGCCCCGCCGAGCCCCCGCTGGAGCTCTTGGTTCTGAAGAGCTTGCTGAGCCGGACCTTCAGCGACCCGCCTTTCCTTGCCTTCCCCCGCGGCGGAGGCGGCGTCTCCTCGCCCTGCAGGACCACCAGCGGGGAGGAGCACCGCCCCGCCCTCGCTCCCCCCGAGGCCACGCCGAGTTTGGGCGTGGCGGCTCTGCTCTGAGGCTGCGAGCGGGACTGGTACTGGGGGCGACGGGGCGGGACGGGGCTGGAGGCGGCTTGGAGGGCGGCGGACAGGGCCGGCAGGTGCGGGCCAGGCGTGGAGAGGGGGCGGGGGTCTGCGCAGGCCGGGGGGGACACGGTGGCTCCGAGGACCGCCAGAGAGGACCGGCAGCTCTGATCGGTGCAGACGCCGGCCTCCTCGGCCAGTCTGTGGACCTGCAGCATCAGACCGCTCAGCGTCCCGCTGGAGAACGCCGGCCCCGCCCCCCCACACGGCGTCCCCCCCCCCCTCCTCAGACCCCAGACCCTCCAGCACCAGCAGGGCGTCACTGGTCTCACCCGGGTCCTCGCCGGGCGTCCCCGACCCAAGCACGCTGTGACAGGAGCAGCGAGACAGCGAGGGCACCGTCTCCCCCCTGCCTCCCTCCCTCCCACCATCCCCCAGCTGGCCCAGCCGCCGGGCCAGAGCCAGAACCGGCTCCTCCCCCCCGGTGGAGTAGCTCTTCCTGTCCAGCAGGCCCAGACGCAGGGCCTGGTCCAGCAGGCCCGGCGGCCACTTAGCCAGGCGCTCCGTCAGCAGGCGGTGCCGCTGGCACAGCACCGAGCCGGGCTCGCAGTCCAGAGCCGGGACGTCCTGCTGGGGGGGCAGGGGTCCGTCTGACAGTCTGAGGAGCTGCTCATCCGCTGACGGGACGCTGACAGAGTTCTGGTCCTTGGGTCCGGCTCCAGAGTCCAGCTGCTGTCTCTGTCTCTCTGCCTCCTCCAGGATCCGGTCTCCGGACCGCAGCAGATTCTGGAACACCATCAGCTGCGCCCTCGAACCGTGCATACCCGAGCCGTGCTGCACTGGGAAGTCCACAAACCGCTGCGCCGCCGCGGTGAAGTCCTCCGGCGGCGGCGGCGAAAGCGGCGGAGACAGCGGCGCGTCGGAGCCTGTCAGCGGGGCCTGCGGCAACACCACCCCCGCGGGCAGCTCGCTTCTCCCGGGTAGCGGAGAGCTGTAGTGAGGGGAGGCCGAGCCGAGGCCCGGCGAGGGGCCGCCACGGTGACCCAGCACGGGTTTAACGGGCCCGAAACCGCCGCCACCGGACATCAGGTCGTCGGGCTCGTCCAGCCGGTCGTACTCCGCCGCGGACACGAGACGCATCAAGACGAAGTCCGGAGACATTTCTTGCTGCGCGTCATTCATCCTGACAGCTAACGGCTGCTAACGGCTAGCTAACGAAAGCTAAAGGCAAGCTAGCGGCTGCTAACAGCGAGCTAACGGGCTCCGCTCTTACATAACACTGATGTAAATACAGCTGCGGAGCTAACGGAGCTAACGGCGGCTACCTGCTGCATCCTCCCCGCTCAGCTCACCGGGCAGCCGGACGGGACCCCGACCACCGACCGCCATGTAAAGTCCGGACCGGCTCGTGACGGTAACGGCTCCGCTGAACGTGAAAAGACATGAGAAACCGCCCGGTAACGTACGCGAGCTAGCCGTTAGCCTCCTACCGACTCATCCTCCGGTGAGACAACACGGATGTGGAGATGACGGGGGGGGCGCGCGGGCGGCGGCTGCGCAGCAGATACATCAATAACCGATCAGCTGATTGATTACCGGAGAGAAACCGAAAAACCTCTATCTGCTGAACACTTCCCGGTACCGGAGAGCCTCCTCCGTCACTACCGGAGTGTGTGTGTGTGTGTGTGTGTGTGTGTGTGTGTGTGTGTAAGGTTACCTGTAAATAAATAAAAACATTTGTGTGGAGTGTTTGTACTCTAATAACATTAAACGAATGAAATATGGATCACATTCAGCGCTCTGATGCCATTAAACTAAAATACTCAAAGGAAAAGTAAAGCTAACAAAAGTCATTACAGCATTTATTTAACCCTACCAAAGGAGAAGGAAACATGCAAGACCTTTGTATCTATAAGGACTTCATATTTAGAATATGAAATTGACATTTTTTTTACAACCTTTATTATATTTCATGAGTTTCTTGTCCTTTTGTGGTCATGAAGAAGCAGCCGAGAACATTCAGTACAATATAGACTTTATTAGTTCACTAAAGTTGAATATGAAATAAAAAGCAGATTGGCTTTAATGATTCACAATCAATAATAAATCGGTTCATCAACACAGGAAGAGTACGTCCTCCTATGGCTGCCTCGCCTCTACAAAATAAAAGCTTCTCCGAGGCTGGGAGCGCTTCACTTTCAGCTCAAAAAAAGGAAAGTTGAATTCTATTTTCCCAATGAGAGCTTCCACGTGTTAGCCGTGGCGGGAAGTCTCCGTGTGTGTGCGCGTGTGTGTGTGTCTGGTTCTGGTTGGAGAGGGAAAGTGAAGCGGGTCAGACCCGGAGCGAGGCAGACAGGCGGCCGAGCGTTTCTCAAGTTTTTCTGCAGCCCAGAAAACTACAAAAAAACGTCCCAAAACCAAAAAACTCCCTCCTGTGAGCGAGGAGCGGCCGCTGAGCTGCTGCTACCCAAAAACAAGCCATGAAGTCAGTTAAAAAATAACAAAAACACAAAAAAAATAATCACGCTTCTTTGTGGCGGCGAGTAAACAAACTGTTCAGCAAAGTCCCAAAAACATTTTAGTCCTCGGACCAAAAAAAAAAAAAAAAAAAGGACCGAAATCACCAGAACTGCTCGGGGAATGTTTCACATCATTTATTGGGTTTTTTTTTTTTAACTTTATTTTCATCATAGCAATGGAAAAATATAACCTTATACAAACGTCTTCAATTCTCTGAATTTAGTTTAAACAAGCAAAAAAAAAAAAAATTGGTGAGTGAGCCTTCTCCCAAAAACCAAGAGCAGCGGGGAAATAAAAAGTGAAACGCTTCACCAGCAGCTCGCTTCCACTCCTTTGACTCTCCGCTAAGCTCTTCCCAGTTTGGCACTCGCTCCGAGCAGGACCGCCCCTCTTCGGCTGCTGCTTTCTTTTTCGTTTTTTTTTTTTAACTTTTATTTTGTAGGAATTTAGTGCTGTTGTTGATGTTGATAAGAGCACTGAAGACGGAGCAGCTGGATCTTCTTCGCCGTTTTAAGTGCTCGGAAGAAGAAGATAAAGAAGGAAAAAATAAGAGCAACAAAAAATTATCTAAAGTTTTCCACAGAAGTCCACAAAGTCCGCTCGGATTTGTTTTTAAATCTTTGATTCCACAAAAGTCTTATTTTCTCGTCGTCGTGTTTTGTATCTATCGCCCCTCCTCCCTCCGTCCCTCCCTCCCCCCCTGGGGCGGGGTGGGGGGGCGGTGACTTCATGTGACAGCCCAGCGACAGCGAGAGAGGTGGATTGTGGGAGGAGGGCTCGAAGGTGAGATTGTTTGTTTTTTATTTTGGGGGGGGGGGGGGGGGGGGGGGAGAGTCAGAGTCCAGTCCACAGGATGGGAGGGGGGTTCGGGGGGGTCGTCACCTGCTGGAACTGAAGGTGGTGTGATGTCATCTCTCGCTCGCTCTCTCACACGTCTCTCACACGTCTCTCTCTCTCTCTCTCTCTCTCACACACACTCATGTCACTCGACTTCTGCTTGGACCGGACGCTGGCGACAAAGACACAAGAGTTGATTCCAGTGGGGCAGTTTGTCCTCATTGTTCACTGATGTCTCTCTCTCAAAGCTCTCTCTCTCTCGTTTCCCCGGCCGCCAACAATCTGCAGACCAGGAGACAGACAAACTGGGTTAGTGGCTAAAGCCCTCAAAGTGGGACGGGTTTCAATACAACTAAAATGAAATTTCACGTCATTTTGGGATTATGTAATAGTGTGTGTTGGTCTCAGACGTTGTGGTTGGGTTATCCATCACACTGTCAGAGTGGTGCATGATTTCTCTTCACAGACCAACACACACACATATCTCTATATGTGAAAGATATATCTCTGACCAGGCCTGGCTCTTGAGCTTGCGGAGCTCCTTGGTGGCCCAGGTGGCCAGCGTTTTGGTCTTGGTGGTTTTGGAGCGCCGGCCCTCTGTCAGCAGGTCGTTGATGAGAGGACGCAACTCCACCAGCTTCATCACGTCTTTACCAAACGCCGTGCACAGGTCCCTACACACACACACACACACACACACACACACACACACACACACACAAATAAATACCTATTCAATACTCCTAAAAGAGGAAAATGGAAAAGCTTAAATATATAAATGAAGCAAACATGAATCATTAAGATCAAGTTCTTTAGTCTAATCAAAGTAAAAAATAAACTAATAGTGTGTGTCGGTCTCAGATGTTGTGGTTGGGATGTCCATCACACTGTCAGAGTGGTGCATGATTTCTCTTCACAGACAAACAATCTCTAGATGTGAAAACATATACACTGTTCTACACGTCTCTCTCAACATTCTTTTATATGAAAACTACTCCAGATTTTATAGAAGAAAAAGTCTGAATATTTACAAAAAAAGTCACAACATCTTGGGAATAGTATCTACACGTTACAGATGTTGAACATGCTGCAACAAGTCGGAATATATTATGAAAAAATGTCAGAATATTTACGAAAAGAGAGAAAACTTTTTTTTTTAAGAAGTTAGAATATTTTGAGAATAAAGTCTCCATCCGTCTCTCTTCACAGATGTTGAACATGCTGCGACAGTAAAAGCAGACATTAAATCACTAACAGATGGTTCAATGAAGTGTCCACAGGTGTGGAGGACCTGTCAATCCCCCCCTCTCTCCCCCCTCCCTTACCCGATGAGTCCGGCGGCGTTGGCCACCACTCCGTCTGAGTGATCTTCATCCTCAGCGATGTGATGGATGAAGGAGAGGATAAACTCCACCCGGGGCTGAACCAACATCACATCAGCTACAGGAGACAAGGACAGAGAGAGAGGAGACAAAAAGAAAGAAAGAAAGAAAGAGGAGACAAGGAGAGGAGAGCACAAAGGGTAAAGAGGGAAGGAGATGTGATGAAAGGAAGAAGAAAAGGGAGTACAGATGAGAAAGGAAGTTAGGAAGGAAGGAAGGGAGAGAGAACAGAGAGAGGAGAGTTAAAAAGGAAGGAAGGAAGGAAGGATGTGAGGAGTAGAGGAAGACAAACAAGAGAAAAGAAGTTCAAACTGACTCTAGAAGCAGCACCTTTTAAAATCAGCACTTTGGGATTTTGTCGAGTCTCGCAAAACCAGGATGCTGGGAGTCTGGCGGCAGCCTGAAGCATTCTGGGTGAAACAGACTCGTTTCTCTGCGACGTCGTAAAATCCTCCTGATCCACTGCAGTCAGGAAGAGGAACACGACGTCGCCTCCACCGTCACCGCGTGTGTTTGAGATTAGTTCCACTCAAGGACTACGTTTTAAATTCACCTAATGTTCCAGCTCTTATTCTGAAAAATTTACTATATGTAGTGTGTGTGTGTAGAGGCTGTGTGAGTGTGTATCTTACTCTGATAGAGACCATATGTAGTGTGTGTGTGTGTGTGTGTGTAGCGGCTGTGTGAGTGTGTATCTTACGGTGCACGTTCTCCTGGTCCCCCTTCAGGCCCTGGATGATGCCGGTGTACGCCTCCAGACAGCCCTCCCTCAACTCATTCAGGTAGTCCACCATGTCGTAGTCCGTCTACACACATTAACACACAGATTCCCTTTAAACGTCAATTATTTTCTAAAGCATTTCATTCAGCAAATTAAAAACAACCTTTAAAACAAAAACGATTTGATCAGATGGCAGTTTGGGGTTCAGGGTGTTAGGAGGAGAAGCCGGGGATCTAACCCCCGACCCTGTGATTGGGTATTAAACTACAGAGAAACGTGGACACATAGAGGTCAGAGTGTGGAGGTCTCAGATAAATGTGGTTGGTTTTACATCACGAGTCAGCGTGGTGCATGATTATCATCACAGACCACACACACACACGTTCAGAAACAAGTTGATGAATAGACAGGTCTGATCTGTGCCAGGGTGTTTTTATTACAAATGAATAAAGTTGAATATTTATACACGTCTGTCTGTGTGTGTGGCGCTGTATACCTGTGTATGTGATGCGTTTCTCTCTGTATACCCGTGTGTGTGTGTGTGTGTGAGAGTTTACCTTGTCCACCTGTGCCTGAGAAGCCTGCTGCAGCGTGTCCAGGACGATGTCCAGGTATTTCTTAAACTCTCCTCCGATGGCCAGAGCGATGTCGCCGAACGCCGACAGGATCTGAGGCTTCACCGACCGGTGCACATTCTCGTTCTGAACACACACACACACCACGTGGGATCTTAATTATGAGTCGCTCTGGATAAAAACTGTCAGCTGAATAAATGGAACACACATACAAACTACAGGAAGTCATCAAAGAGGAAGTGAAAGTGTGGAGGTCTCAGATAAATGTGGTTCGTTTTACATCACGGTCAGCGTGGTGCATGATTATCATCACAGACCACACACACACGAGATATGAACAAATAGAGAGACATACAGACAGGAGGACAGACAGAGTGAATTCTGTAAACTGCTTTGGCAACAACACGTTTTAATGCCAATAAAACACACACACACACACACACACGTCTCCTCACCCCGAGGTTCTCCAGCAGCAGCTGCATGATCTCGTCACAGAAAGGCAGGATGTTGGACATCAGAGCTCTGCACAGGTCACACACCAGGCCCACAGCCGCCAGACACACCTGCAAACAGCGTCATCATCATCATCACCTCCACACCGCTTCATAACCACCATCATCTCCACGCAGCCAGGGGCCTCATGCAATCTGTCTCATAGCTTTTTTAAATTCTCGGTTATTGAAGGAAGAGACTGGCCAGAGCTCAGGGAAACCCTGACGAGTACTTCAGATCCTCAACGTTCTTTACATCACAGAGCCGACGGTCACTAAAACACCTTTTAAAATCAGCACTTTGGGATTTTGTCGAGTCTCGCAAAACCAGGATGCTGGGAGTCTGGCGGCAGCCTGAAGCATTCTGGGTGAAACAGACTCGTTTCTCTGCGACGTCGTAAAATCCTCCTGATCCACTGCAGTCAGGAAGAGGAACACGACGTCGCCTCGCTGTCACAACACGTGTGGGCGCACGGTGGATGTGAAAAGCAGAATATTTTCAGAACAAACAAGAATCTTCTCTCCGATTACTAGTCTCTGTGTTGTGATTCATTCAGAGTTCTTCAACAACAGAACCAGGTCTAAGAGTTTAATAAGCAGGGGGGGAGAGAGACGGACCTGATACTCAGCGTAGTTCTTCAGTCCGATTCCCAGGAAAGGCTTGAAGGCATCCATGTATTTCTGGAAGTCGCTGCCTAGAACTGACACACACACACACACACACACACACACACACACACACACACACACACACACACACACACACACACACACACACACACACACACACACACACACACACACACACACACACACACACACACACACACACACACACACACACACACACACACACACACACACACACACACACACACACACACACACACACACACACACACACACACACACACACACACACACACACACACACACACACACACACACACACACACACACACACACACACACTAAAGAACATTGCCAATTTCAACATGCTTTTCATTTAGTTATTAAAAAAGCTCAGACTGAGTTTAATAACCACCAAAGGATTGAACAGTCGTGCCCCAACTCTAGACAGATTCTCAGGATTTCGGTCAGATATTGTAAATGTCTGTGATAGGGCTGCACAATACATCCATTTTTATCATCAGCAGAGTGTGTGTGTGTGTGTGTGTATTAAACTACAGAGTCAGGGTGTTAGAGAAGGAGCCAGGGATCTAACCCCCGACCCTGTGATTGTGTATTAAACTACAGAGATACGTGGAGACAAAGAGATCAAAGTGTGGAGGTCTCAGATAAATGTGGTTTGTTTTACATCACGAGTCAGCGTGGTGCATGATTATCATCACAGACCACACACTTACAGACACACACAGGAATATTTGACATCTGAACATTTGATCAGAGATAAAGATGAGGTCACACTGAATGATAACCACATTTCACAGAGTTATGAACTAAATGTGTGTTTCTGTGTGTGTCTCTGCGTATGCATGTTTCCGAGTGTGTACCTTCCACCAGCGTGGACACGGCCATCAGAGCGTCCTCCTGGACTCCCCCAGAGCCGGCGGTGCTCTGAAACATCCGGAGCAGAGACGCCATCACCACGTCCGAGATCTGCAGAGCGTCCTGATGCTGCACTTTACGCAGGACGTTCTACACACACACACACACACACACACACACACACACACACACACACACACACACACACACACACACACACACACACACACACACACACACACACACACACACACACACACACACACACACACACACACACACACACACACACACACACACACACACACACACACACACACACACACACTAAGAGTGTGAGCATAACTCCTCTGGCTTTAAAACAAATGGATTTTCATTTGAATGAGCAGTTACCCATTCAATCTCCGTCTGTATCATAAACTGAAGCTGTCATGCTAGCTTGTCGGTGAAGAAGTTTAAATAATTCTCCAAAGTTAGGCTACAGGTTTGGTGATTTTAGGAGTCTCTGTCACCTCCGATTCTGACTGTAGAGCTGCACTTTGTTGTGTTCACGTTCGATAAAAAGAACATTAATGTAACGGCTTTAATGTAAACATTGATCATTTGAATAATGCAGCAGGAAAGAGGGAACCTTGTGCAGTTGTAGAATCTCTTCAATTCAAGCTAAACTGCTCTTGAGTGGGAACTCAGTGAGTGGACCCCCGCCTTTAAGAGCATCTCACCTGTAGAGTGGCACACAGCAGCGACTGCAGGTCGTTGAACTGGATTCTGTCCGAGGTGCTCTGGATGTGAGACTGGGGACACAGGAAGTGATGTCATTACACAGGAAGGTTTAGAGTTTGTTATTTACATATTCACTAACTACAGGAAGTCATTAAAGGGGAAGTGAAAGTGTGGAGGTCTCAGATAAATGTGGTTGGTTTTACATCACGGTCAGCGTGGTGCATGATTTATCATCACAGACCACACACACAATTCATCAGTTCACAAGTTGATGGATCCATCAACCAACCAACGATGAATGAACAAATAGAGACATACAGACAGGAGGACAGACAGAGTGAATTCTGTAAACTGCTTTGGCAACAACACGTTTTCACACAGACAGACAGAGAGAGAAAGAGACACAGACAGACAGACAGACAGACAGACGGACAGACAGACACAGAGAGCCAATGGTGGCTGACCTCCATCTGCAGGACCTGCTGCAGCCTCTCCATGATGACCAGCGTGGTTTTCTGCACCGCGGGGTAACAGTCCTTCGCGCTGTTCTTGACGATCTCCATCAGAGCCTCGTAGGCCGCAGAGCGAAGGTTGTTCTGGTGACCGTCCGGTCTGCACGGCAAACACCGACATCATCACAACTACAGCGTTTACATTTCTCTTCTTCTGAAACTCATTCATCATAGCTACAAATACTCTACTCTACATGGCCTGTGTGTAACGGTCTCAAATGTTTCCCCAACAGTCTCCATTTGTGTCCATCTAAAACCTGTTTATGACCCCTGTTTTATGTGTGCATGTTTTGAAGACAGTCCCACAGTCCCTGTAGTTACTCAGTCTTCCTCAAGGAGGCGACACAGACGACACACAAGCTGTGACTGAGTTTAAGAACCACCAGATGATGAGAGGACAGGAGCCCAACACTCAGGATTTCAGTCACATATTGTACACGTGTCCGTGATAGGGCTGCACAAGATATCAGATAACTGGGTTATTGGTACTGCAGTATCAACTGAGTATTGAGAATACAGAGAGCCGTGGAGACAAAGAGGTCAGAGTGTGGAGGTCTCCGATAAATGTGGTTGGTTTTACATCACGAGTCAGCGTGGTGCATGATTTATCATCACAGACCACACAGAGAGAGACAAGTCCTGGAATATTTTAAAAAAAAAAGTGTAAATAAATTAAAAAAAGAAGTCTGAAATATATATCTATATTTTTAAAGTCTAATATGACTTATTTGGATAACTTTGATAATGAAGAGAAGTCGCTTTTTCTCTGATTTCTGGATGTTTGATCAGAGATGAAGTCACACTGTGTGTGTGTGTGTATGTGTGTGTTTGTGTCTGTACGTGCGTGCATCTCTGTGTGTGTACATGTGTGTGCGCGTTTGTGTGTGTAAGTGTGTGCGAGCACCCACAAGACACACTTTGGCTTTTGCGTTTAACCAGTTTATTCTTTTCGTTTCCCTGTTTTTATCAGATTTCTTTTGTGTTTCGGTTTAAATCTTGCACCTCCAGTACATCCATAAACACACATATGTGTATCTGTGCGTTTTATGCTTGTATACATACGTTTTTACACACACATGTAGCTGTGTGTGTATCTATATTTTTGTGTTCTTGCAGCAGACTTGTTGTTAAATCAGCTTCAGCGAGCCGGCCGCCATCTTCGCACCACAAAGGCCGACTGCGGTTGTGCTTTCAGAGGCAGACTTGGCGGCCGGCAGCCCCTTCTCTCTACCCGTCTGTCGCTGGCTCTTATTTTCTAACCGTTCCTCTCCCATGAAGCACTTTGTGGCGTCGTGTGTGAAAGGCGTTCTGACCTGTCGGTGGTCTCCAGAAGCTTCTGGACGATGATCTCGAAGGACGAGGACAGACAGTAGGTGCTGGGCTCCTCGGCGTCCTCCGCGGCGTCCGTGGCTTCATACGCCGCTTCAGCCAGGGACGAGAACGCCTGAAGGGGGAGGAAACGGGGGGGTGTTAGGTCTGTTTGTGTTGACAGGACACAGGAAGTTGAGGTTCAGATTTGGCGGTTTCAGAGACCAAAAAAAAAAAAACACAACAAAAAGTGACAAAGAGTCACAAAAAAATGGCACAAACGTTGGGAAAACCCTGTAGAAAAAGAGTCAAATGTTGAAAATGCGGCAAAAACGTTGAGAAAAAAAAAGTGTTGGGGGGACAGACCCCTGGGTCACACAGACAGGAAGTTACTCTGAGCTGGGTTCAGTGCCCCAGGGCGCAGCAGCTCACCCAGCAGACGTTGGAGGCGACTCGGGGCTCGGCCCCCAGGCCTTCGATCAGACACTGCAGCAGCGGCGCCAGGTACACGTCATTGATGGCGGCTTCGGGCAGCAGCTCGCAGATCCTCCCCACCGTCCACGCCGTGGTGTCCCTCACCACCACGCTGGGGTCCTTCATCAGCTCGATCAGCGTCGGCATCGCCTGCAGGGACACCGGAACCGTTAGTGACTCAGCGTTATTTCACCCTGGACTCTATGTCTCCATGTTTCTGTGTCTGAGTGTCTGATGGAACAACAATCTCTGAAACTGGTCCAGTATTAAACCAGAACCAAGCTGTGACGTAACCCTACAGGACTCATGTTCAGCAGCAGTAAGCGTCTAAATAAATCCTAACTTTTGCCCTGTAAGTGGGGAGCGTCTGACCTGTATGACGAGGGGTTTGAGTTGGTTGAGCTCGGGTCCTTCCAGGATGGATCCGAAGGCCATGACGGAGGCGTCTCTGTAGCGCCAGTCGGGGTGTTTGATGTGTTCTTTGATGAAAGGCAGAACGTGAGGAACCACGTCGTCCTCGCAGCAGGTGGCCAGCAGCATCAGACACACGCCCGCCGCCTTGCATGGGTTCCAGTCGTCGTCGTCATCGTTCTCGTCCTGCACGACAATTCAAAGGTTATACAGCAGGGGTCTGGTACTGCAGAACAACACAGCTGGGGAGGGCTTTCACAGAAACACTAAACTATACATGTTCCTTCTCAACGTTAACAGGATGCCCCAGGATTCTCAAAAGTCAATTTAAGAACTTTTTTTTAACACCACCTAGTAAGGAAATATAATGCCAACATCACAAAAATAGTGTTTTCCCAAAAACATTATGCGTCTCTTTGTAGAAGTGTTTTTTTGTGGTCAGTTTGTGTCTGAGTCTTTTTCCACATGACTTTGGACCATTATTATCATCATCATCTGTGTCTAAAACATTTGAAAAGCTAGAACGGATAAACTCAAAAAGCTTGAAGACTAAGCTTAAAGCTAACCAAGTCCAACTACAATGCTCAGATCTGAGAAAAGTCTCGTAGTTCCATTCATTTGGCAGCTGCACCTAAACACCTTACCTCTAGAATGGCGGGAGAAGCCTGATCTGTGTCTTACCTGTTTGGTGAGTGTCTGCGTCAGGATGGGGACCAGGTACTGCAGAGCACCTTTAGCGTAGAACTTGCTGGTGTGCTCGGGGGGGCGTCCCTGCTCCGAGGCCTGCCATTGGACGAAAGCAACAGACCACAGTCAAAAGGGGCGTGGATTTAACAAACTGGAAGTTGGATCACAACGTTAACGTAACAAAGTCTGCTTACACAGACCTCTGAGGCCTCGATGGCCAGGTCCATCTCCTCGTCACACACGTTGGACCAGAACTCGATGCCCTGCAGCGCCACCTCGTCTATGTCGCTCTTCATCGCCTCAATGGTGATCTGGTGGGAGGCAAGGGAAGGAAAGGAGGGAGAAAAGGAAGGAGGGAGGCAAGGAGGAAGGAAAGAGGAGAGGCAAGGGAAGGAGGGAGACAAGGGAAAGAGAAGGGAAGGAGGGAGGAAAGAGAAGGAGGGAGGAAAGAGAAGGGAAGGAGGGAGGAAAGGAGGGAGACGAGAAGGAAAGACAAATGATTAAAATCCTGACTTGTTCAAGTTGCCGTTTATAACTTCCACCTTTAGACATGGTGATCAAACAGATCTTAGTATAAAGAAATGTTCTCACCGCGAACAGAGCTGGCCCCATGTACGTCTCCATGTACTGATAATACAGAGACATGATCTTCACCAGGTTCTGCAAGGCCGCCACACGCACCTTAACACAATACAGGGAGAAACTGTCAGAACACACGCACCTGAACACAACACGGGTGGATCCCCGATCAGTTCAAATTTTTTTTTTTTTTTTTTTTTTTTAAATAAAATAAAGTCAAAATTGTCTCCGATTCTGTGATTGGGACCTCCCTAATTACAACACTGGAAACCACCGAGTATCCGCGTGTTTATGAGGCGTTCAAAGACTCACCCTGGTGTCGGGACACTGCGTGGCTTCACACACCACCTGCATGATGAAGTGTCTCTCCGTCTGAAGCACAGGACGAAAGGAAGAGGACAGCAAAAGTAAAGTAAGGTTTACAAATCGTTGACTTTCCCAACGTGGCATTTCACTTTCCCCGGGCATCGGGAAACAATGGTGAACTCTGCATACCCATGTGAATATGTGTGTGTGTGTGTGTGTGTGTGTGTGTGTGTGTGTGTATCAGGTTACCTCCTTGTCAAAGTTGGCTTTGGTGAACTCCAGCGAGTTGAGCAGAGCGTTGGTTGCCGCCAGCTTCACGTTGTTACTGGGCTCCTCCTTCCTCATGCCCTGGATGATGGCCGTCAGGATCTGGTTGGCGTTCTCCTGCAGCTGCTCCGGGTCCTGAAGGCACCAGAACCACATTAATATCACGCACTGTGTCAGCTAACGACTCTCAGGTCTGACGCCATGTTCCTGCTGGGACAGCACTCCGTTAACATCAACGTGTGAACATACAAAGGAGAGAGTCTGGGTTTCGAACACACGACATGATTCTGACAGCAGGGTTTAGCGATGACTCACGATGTCCTGGCAGATGTACCCGATGGCCTCCAGCGTTGACTCCTTCATGTGTTCGGTGCTGGACGGGTCCGTGACGTTAGCCACCAGCTGTGGGATCAGCTCGGGCCACTGGTTGACGGGGATCTCTGCACAGGCGATGCCGGCGACGCACTGCGACGCCGAGCTGGGCCGGTATGTCTCCGTGCCCAGAGTCTGTAAAACCTGCCCCACAGAGACACAGACGGACGGTTAAACGCCACGAGGGAGTAACGCTGGGCAACAGTGCATTCCATTTGTACTCGGGCAAAGTTGGACACACACACCCCCTAAACTCGGACAGTGCATCAACAGTTATGAAAGCTGTAGTAACATGCAGTTGTTAGCTCTTCGGTCTTATTTGCGTCTCACTAATTCAGTTGTACACACAGTCCTGTCCAAGTTTGTTTGTGTGCACAAACAGTGAAATTAGTTATCAACTTGTATTGCTAACAACGACTAACCAGACTTGTAAATGGAACGCATTCAACTCGTGTGTGACGGACTACAGCTATCCTCTCAGATGTTGGAGCGTTGTCTTTTCCTGGTTTTACAGGCTACATGAAAGTAAAACTGACGTCATGTTCTGATCTTTTCAGACTGTTGTCACTGTTCTACCATTTGCCTTGAAGCACCTAGTCGTTATAGCCACGTTACTGATGATTATAACCAATCTCAGCGTGTACATATTTAGTGAAAGCACCAATTGTAAACCCTACAATGACTGGCTGCTAGATTTGAACTATCCAATTGACTGGTGGAGACGCTAAAGTTCATTTTGAACCCTGTTACTAGTATATGAAACATACAGCTATACTATGTTTGTATGTACTCAATGTATGCTGTAAACAAATAAAAATGTTTTAATGGAAAATCAATAACAGCATGATAAATCCCAGGTGTAATAATGTATATAGTAGTCTTTATACGAGGTATGTTCCTAGTATATTTTTTGTTTTCTGTGTGTAATAACAGAAAATTTCAGGACCAATAATATTAATATTCACAAGTAGTTTTTATACAGTACAGTGTACAGCTGTTGTGTTTATGTTCTTCTACCTAACATTTGACTTTGATATATCTTTATGGAATTCTAACCCACGTCCCGGTACCTGTCTCTAATATCTGTTGTGTTGCGTGTGAATTAACACGGTGGGGGCGCTTACGTAGTTCTTGATCTCGCGGCGAGCGTTGGCGTCGATGGCCAGCCATCTCTGCTGGTACTGCGTCTTCACGTCGGAGTCTTTGGACGTCAGAGAGTTCTTCACCTGCAGACCAGCAGCAACGCGAGCCACCTGCGTGTTCCCTGGGTTGGCCAACACTTTGGACAACTCCACCAGGAATGTAGGCTGAGGGAGGACAAAGGTACAAGACCACAGACGTTACAGAGAGGGAGGGTGGGTGGGGAGAGAGAGAGGCAGAGAGAGACAGAGGCAGAAAGAGAGAAGAAATAGAGAGAGAGAGAGAGAGAGAGAGAGAGAGAGAGAGAGAGAGAGAGAGAGACACACAAAGAGAGATCTCCAGGGACATGTCTGCATGGATTGAGAAAGAAAAGAAATTCCTCAAATGTGTTTAGGAAACCAAGCTCAACTTGTGATGTGTTGTATGAACTGTTTCTGTGCTTGAAATGACTTTCCCAAAGTCTTTATGTGCTACACACTCACCTAAAGGATTACTAGGAACACCCTACTAATACCGTGTTTAGTCCCCTTTCACCTTCAGAGCTGCCTTAGTTCTTTGTAGCAGTGATTCAACAAGGTGCTGGGAGCATTCTCTAGAAATATTGGCCCATATTGACAGGACAGCACCCCCCCACACCATTACACCCCCACCACCAGCCTGCCCAGTGGTAACAAGGCATGACGGATCCATGTTCTCATTCTGTTTACACCAAATTCTGACTCTACCATCTGAATGTCTCAAAAGAAATCGAGACTCATCAGACCAGGCAACATTTTTACAGTCTTCAACTGTACAATTTTGATGAGCTCGTGCAAATTGTAGCCTCATGTTCCGTTTATAGTGGAGTGGTACCCGGTGGGGTCTTCTGCTGTTGGACCCCATCCGCCTCAAGGTTGGGCGTGTTGTGGCTTCACAAATGCTTTGCTGCAGTCACTGAGCGGATTGTGAAATGCTCAGACCAGCCCGTCTGGCACCAACAACCATGCCACACTCAAAGTTGCTTAGATCACCTTTCGTTCCCATTCTGACATTCAGTTTGGAGTTCAGGAGATTGTCTAGACCTGGACCACACCCCTAAATGCATTGAAGCAGCTGCCCTGTGATTGGTTGATTAGATAATTTCATTAAGGAGACATTTAACAGGTGTTCCTAATAATCATTTAGATGAGTGGCATGATTAAAATAGTAAATGAAATGTAATATCACTTTGAGTGAGTTTTGTCAAACAGTTTGGACAGAATGCACAGTCTCATTGAACTTAAATTAATAACGGTCTAACTGATGGTATTAACGGCTCAAAGTCCCGTCTGTTGAAGGTTAATCATTAATAATATCAACTGTTTTAACATCTGCAGGCTGCGTTTCCACGACCACTTCAAACACGTTGACGCAAAGCAGAATTAAGCTTCAGCTTAAACACACAGAGAGAGAGAGAGAAGTGCTGTGTCATGTCCCATCATGCTCTCTGGTGCATCATGAGTCGGCAGAACTTCCCTCCGCGTTTTGAGCTTCAACATCCTCCTCTGCAGCTCTTCACACCCACAGCGCTTCATCTCTGAAAGCTGCTGTTGGACTCAACAACTCCTGTTCCTGAGGCTTCTCGGATAGCCCGTTACGCTGCATACAGACCAAAACAAGCAGACTGATGTCATGAACTGGCGTATGTATGACACGCCAATCCGTATGCCATTATTGCCGTGTTATCAAGACACATACTGGCTTTTCAGCGCGTTTATCAACACTGTTTGGCCTCCATTGACTTACATTACTTTGCTATTGCTTGTCAATTTACGCCAAGTTCTCCTGAGAAAAGAACGGTAGCATGAACGGGCGCATAGGGAGGTTGGTTGGGGTGGAGGATGGGTCAAACACAGGACTTTCACCCAGGACGCTCTCTGTATCCAGCGTAGACATACACGGGGATAGCTAGAAATGCGTACAGATAACACGCCACTTGGCTTTAGAAAGTGGGCGTAGAGGTTTACGCAAAGTCATGATGTCAGATAGACTTTCAGATATCATTCACCAGTGGAATCGGCATGGGCAATTGCTAGAAAATCCCCCCCCCCCCCCAAAAAAAACAAACAAAAAAAACTTTGTTGGTAGTGAATATCCCCACACAACAGCAGCAGCATGTAAGCATTTTTCTGTTAGTTTCTTTCCTGGTGCAGCTGGTCAGGGGACTGCAGCATCACCATCCCTCTGCACAGTCATCACAACACCTCCAGCAGACACAAACTGGACCGCATCTCTCTGAGCCACGGTAAGAACTTGACTGTCTAAAGGTTTTTAGGGCCCTATTTTAACCATCTAAGCGCACGGCGTGAACTTCATAATGGAGGCTCATACTTACGCCGAGCCACAGGAGGACTCCTCATTGCCACAAAAACGGAAATTGGAATAAAAAAAAAAAACGCAACGTGACACGTATCGGCTACCGTAGTCGCAACACGCATTTGAAAAAGCGAGGTGCTAGAGAGCGCTATTCGTTTGAATGCTAAATAATATTTCACCATTAGAAGGGAGACATTCCTACACAGTGGACCTTTAAGATTACAAAAAGATCACGTTTGGATGAAACATTCCTGAGGAACAGGCATTATCGAAGTGAAGGTCAGAGTGAAGGTATTTTGTTTTCCTGGCGGACATCAATCCAAGTACGCATCGTGATATTTTTACAACTATTTCTAAAGTCTATTGTATTCCCTAGAGTTGAAAGCTCATTTCGAGATCAAAAAGATCCCAGAAACAATGTTATCAAGAAAAACTTCATTTGTCTCGTGTTGTGGATGAAACCTCCCGAAGACTAAACTCCCTCAGCCAACATGTGAATATTTTATTATATCACACCAAAAGTTAAACGGAGAAAATATGAAGGGAAATATCACAGTTCAAGGTGTTTTTGTGTCACTTTTTTTTTTTTTTTTGTATTTAAATAAATGCAACAGCTTTCCAAAAGCCAACGACGAATCACGTTTAATAAAAATTTCAATATTGGACAAAATAATTGTGATGAAGATCTTTTTAATTTTATATATCTCTCTCCTAACTATCGGAAGGGTGCAGCTTCCTCCATGAAAACTTATCCTAGCAGGCTGTGTGTGTGTGTGTGTGTGTGTGTGTGTGTGTGTGTGTGTGTGCGCGCGCGTAGGGAGGGTGTGCGTAGGGAGGGTGTGGGTGGAGGACCAGCAGAGAAGAAGCATCCATGCTGCCTCCCCAGTTAGCTTATCCCACCACCACCAGTAACCCCACCGCCATACTAACCAGGTTCTCTATCGCCGCCTGCTCCAGAAACTTCTGCGCCGCCTCCAGTTCATTCCGATCTGAGGACAGGAGGGGAAGAGGTTAATGTTAGCTAATTAGCCGATAGGTCTGTTAGCAGGAAGGCTAACACACGGAAGCTAACACAGGGGTAAACCGTCAACTGGGTGGTGAAACAAACACTTTCTAAACAGCTGCTAAAAACACACGACACGGAATAATTCCGGTTAATATCCAATAATGAGTGACATCACGGTTTAATTCCACTCGTGGTACAGAGCCCAGTCCGGCTGGAGAAACGCGGTGAGGCTCCAACGTGCGCGTTAGCCGCCGTGAAGCGAGAGCTACATTAGCATGCTAGCCTTAATGTTAGCATGCTAACGTTAGCCGGCCGCCGGGACACGTTCGGAGTGACTGAGTAAAGTTTTCAGGACAAACAACAAACCGGTTAAAAGAACATTAACTCGGTTTAAAGACGTGGGGGGGGGGGGTAATTAAAACAACAACTGGGGGATTTTTCTCTTCTCTCAGCGGCTCATAATGAACGTTAGCCGGGACAGGCGTAGAAGGAAGAAGCGGCCGATAGTTTGAATGCTACATGCTAACAAGCTAGCAGAGCAGCTACACAGGAAGGCATGGGCAGCAGGTCGCGCGGCTCCTCCCCGGCTACATGCAGCTGTCACACACATATTAGCCTCCACGGAGCTACATCCGCATTAGTATATCATGACAACGTCTTTAGATTCCAGTTGAGCTACACCGTCACGCTGCAATAAGACGCCGGGCAGATTGCTCATTCACAGGAGTTATCTGCAATGATTGAGGCCGTCACGTTAGCTGGGTTAGCTAGCATTACGAGCTAGCAGCCCGCTAGCGAAGCATTTCCCTCCTTCAAACTTTCACCGGTTCAGCGGAGCTAAACCACCCCCCGAGATACAGCCTCACAAGGCGGCTGATATTCACCTGGAGAGACGGTCTTCTCGAGGATAGTGATGAGCTCCATTCCCCCGGCTCTCTCTCTCGCTTCTCTCCGTCACAAGCTGCAGTTTCAGGGTTCACGGAGGATTATATTTCTTCCACGGAGCTCTGTCAGTTGGCCACAGGGCGGGATCGGTCGGCGATCAAAGAGGCGGGAGCGTTTTTCCCGGTTTACAGCTCGGTTGTTTTTCACTTTCACTCGGATGGTCCGTTAAATGTTAACGACCGTTAACGTCTCGTAGCTTCACCGCCGCCCGTTTGCATCCTGTGTTGTCGGGAGGGAAAGGGCCGCGCGCTTCTCTCCCGCGGAAGGATATCACGCACTGACGGCTGGTAGGGCGACGTGCCGCCCTCAAGGACTGGCGGAATTTTTAATACTGCGCAGTTAGCGCAGAGAATAGGGGAGAGTGGGGGCGGTTGCAACACTTAACATTTTCCTTCAGTTTCTCAGCGACCGTTTGTATTAGAAAGACAAAATAAATATACATTAAACCCATAAATATTACCTACCTGCCCATACTGCTGCAACAGGTGCACATATGATAATATGAAAGTAATTTGTACTTAAATGGACAGTTAGCGCAGATAATACCAGTCCTATTACAGCAGTGGTTCTCAAACGTTTTTCAATAATATACCCCATTTGAATTGTGATTATGATCAATGGGAACATCAACAAGACTCACATTGTCAATGTCTTTGAAATGAACCAGAAAGTCACTTTTATTGTTGCAAATAAAGATTTAAAAAAATGAAGCGGATATGTCGAGAAAAGACTGAAACAACCTATAAGTTGGAGTTTACGAGCAACACATGAATGCAGCAGTACACTCCTCTCGTCGGTCTCTCCGTACAGTCTATGGTCTCTCCGCGCGCCCGTTTGTTCCTCCTCTCACCTAAATCCAGATTTTTGTTTTTAATTCAGGAAAATATCACAAAGAAGGAAAACTTTGATCATAATGACTTTAATAATTTAAACTGAAAAATAAATAAATTCAAGATATAAAACAAATTTCAAAGTTAGTTACTCGCGTTACTCTAATTGAGTAGTACTTTTGTGTACTTTGACTTTAGTAGTTTTTAAATTCTGTAATTTTACTTTTACTGTTTTGTGTGTGTCTCCGTGTGTGTGTGTGTGTGTGTGTGTGTGTGTGTGTGTGTGTGTGTGTGTGTGTATGTCTCTCCGTATGTCTCCACGTGTGTTTCTATATTTTCGAGTTTTTAAGAAAATCTGTAAAAATAAAAGAAAATTAGGTTTTTTTTTTGTTTACAGTGAGCTCTTATATTAAAGTACTTCCTGTTGTGTGTGTGTGTGTTTTATTAATGTTTCTATATTTTCGTGTTTTTAAGAAAATCTGTAAAAATAAAAGAAAATTAGGTTTTTTTTTGTTTACAGTGAGCTCTTATTTTGAAGTACTTCCTGTTGTGTGTGTGCGTAACAGACCAAGAGCCAGTGGGATGTAAAAAGGAACCATTGCTTCTTTATTAGTTAGTCATTTTACAGTAGTCACTCGTACGTAGCTGCCTTGAGTTGGTCTTTTTCTCTCTTTTACTTTTTCTTTCCAACTTCTTCCTCATTTTTTTTTCCATCAACACAACGGAAGAGTCATGACAAAAGTATAAAAACAAACCAAAAAAAAAAAAAAACAGGATAAAAATGCCCATTTTCACAACAAAAACTACATTTGGCAAAAAGGTGGGGATGAAGGTGACGATGGCGATGATCCAGTGCATCTTTAAAACAGATTTTTACTTAGAGAACACAGATATGTCTGGGCGTCTGATTGGATAAGAGCTTTCAGGAGTCAGGGGTTTTCGCCCAATCAGATTTTGATCCCGTCACTTGTTGCTAGGTAAAGTTCAAAGCTGTGATATGCATAATTGATCCCCACGTTTACAGTAGAAAAAAAACTAAATCTTTAACCGAATACAAAAAGATAAAATATAAAAACTGACCTTTGAACAGCGAAACATTGATCTGGCGTGTTTATGGCACAACGATGCGTTTATGGCAATTGTAAATGTAACAAATACTTTTAGTTTCCAGGACTACGGCGAGCGTCTAACGGCGTGTTACCTCTGCTGCACGGCGATAAACTTAATACGTCTAAATCACGTGTGTCTATGTCAAATCACGCTTTTGGCCGCCGAGTTTTTTAACGTTTTGGCACTCTTTCCGATGTTTTTGTGGCTTTTCTGGCGTTTCAGGAAAATGTTTTTGGCGCTTTTTAATTTAATGGCCAAGTTACTCTTTTCAGGGCTTCATGTGGACCAAAAATCTAACTGAGAAAAGCGATATTAGCTTAGCTTTAACAACAATACCAGTGAAATATGTTTGCCTTTTCAAAATAAAAGCATGTCAATAAACTCTACATGTCCATCTCTTAATGTCTGTGTGTGCGCATGCGCATGCGCGCGTGTGTGTGTGTGTAGACTTTGACACCGCTGCTCTAAATGTTGCCAGGTTTCAGTTTACTCACAAATGTTCCGTATTATTATTTAACCCAGCTGAACCATGAACTTCTGGCGTACTTGTAACTGATGAATGCTGTAAAAACGTTGCCTCAATTATCAAAATACGGGTTTAATCTGTTGATTAGGTGACTGATTAAACAGTAAAACTATTAATCTGTGTTTGTGCCGAACAGGTTCGTATTCTACGAGATTACTTGAGTTTTCTGAATGTTTATGTTGTAATACGCGGTGAGACTTTATGTAATGTTAAACTAAAGACACAAATAAACAAGTATTATTAAGTAATATAAACACCTATGTGTGTATTTTGGATGTTTCTTTGCCAGATAGTCTTAAAGAAAGTAAAATAGCCCCAAAACTCAAATTAGAAAAGTAATGAAATTATGTTTTTGCCAAAATATAAAATAAAGTTAAGTTCAGACACCAAAACAACTTGTTAAGTTTAGGAAAAAGATGGTTTGGATTGTTCTGTGAAGAATGAAGCTGTATAAATAAAGTTGTTACCAAAGTTTCCACAGCTCTAACGTTAAGATTACAACCATTCTAACTAAATCTTAATTATCTTGCTGTTCAAGCACTTAGTTTTGGACTTTATACTTATTTACTGACTATTACACGTTATGTCTTTGACTGGGAGTAACTGTGTCTGTAAAAAGGTGCTCTATAACTAAACTTTGCTAGCTTGCCCGCCAACTTTAGCTTGCCCGCCACAACGGCACTTTTCCCACTCACTCTCTCAACTTAATTTAAAGGATCGAAGATTCAGTTTCACGTCTTTGATCTTCAGAAGCAGCAGAGGTAACACAGCAGTAACCGGGACTAACGCTCAAGGCTGACACGACACTGTGTAGCTTTACCCTGACAAAACATACATTGTAATGACTTTACTGTAGCTGTAGTCCGTGCCGATTGGCTGTTTGATTACCCCCTCCCCCCCCCCCCTCCCTCAGTGCAGCCAGTGAGATAAAAACAGTCCCAGCTGGAGAGATATTAGTCTTCTCCTCCGTCACGCAATCGTCAGCAGCTCACATTGATTTTTAACTTTTTTTGCTTTAAACGTGAAATTCAGTTTGTGGTCAACTGACTTTTTTTTTTTTTTTTTTTATAAATTAGGCCCCGTCGGAAAACTACGGGAGCCCATTTGACCCAAAAGAAGACAAGAAAAAAAAAAAATATATATATATATATATATATATATATATATATATATATATATATATATATATATTCGAGATTATGAAGTATAATAATAATTTGAAAGTTTTAACAGGATTATTAAACACTAAATCCAGATTATGAGACAGTGAAGGTTAGGAGACGTTTATATTATTAACTTGAACTGTTAACGTTGATTTAGAAGGTCAAGATCTGGAGACTTAAATTAGGATGTTGATGCTAAAGATTACAACACAATCTTAATTTTGATTTACTGTCTAGTGTTTCAAAATCCTGAGATAAATCCATATTATGGGATAGTACCAATTTATCAAGACTATAAAATCAAACCAAGACAATAAGACACAAATCAAGAGTGTGTCTGTCTGTGTCCACGTCCAGAATGAAAACCTGCCAAATTAATTGTTTTTGGTGGACATGTGTTAACGTTTTTAAGTTTGATTTTCATTTGTTAAATATGTTTAAAATCTGCAGAAAACTCTGCGTCCACAGACTGTGTTAATAATCCTGATGCCAAGAGTATTTAGAACTTTTAATCTATTCCTAACTTCTTCTAACGTAGCAGAAATGGGCTCCCGTAGCAAAAACACAGATTTCAAATTCATCAACGTGAACAAACACAGAAGAAATGTTTGTGTAGAAAACAAAAAAAACATAACAATGAACCGCTGCGTATAAAAATAGTCACAAAACTTAAAAGTTGTGGAGGAGGAATGTGTGTTTGGACTGAAAATAAATTATACTCCTGAGAAAACACAATCAATAAGTTCCCAAAATACTCTGATCAGAGGTGAAGAACACTGACAGGAGGAAGAAGATGATGATGATATTAAAAGACAAAGAGGGGAAGATGAATGAATGAGGCGGTCTCTCTCTCTCTCTCTCTCTCTCTCTCTCTCTCTCTCTCTCTCTCTCTCTCTCTCTCTCTCTCTCTCTCTCTCTCTCTCTCTCTCTCTCTCTCTCTCTCTCTCTCTCTCTCTCTCTCTCTCTCTCTCTCTCTCTCTCTCTCTCTCTCTCTCTCTCTCTCTCTCTCTCTCTCTCTCTCTCTCCAGAATCGGTGTTTTTCTGGCTGGACTCTGGTCTGATGATTCTCTCTTTCAATACTTTTTGTTCTATATAAACTTGGCTAAACTTTATTATTTATATTCAGAAAAACACTGTCACGCTCTGAAGGCTGCTCACGTCCAACGACGGGTTATTCCAGCTACAGAAAATATTTCCATCATCAATCAATCGTTTCAGGCAAAAGTGCCAAACTGGAACTGTCAGTGGTTAGGGTTTACGTTCAGTGTGAATAAACTCAGCGTCTGTCTCTGTGGATATACAGAGGGGTGTTATGGGTAACTGGGTTAGGGGGGGGTAAGTGAAGCCAAAACATCTGGACCGCCCGCTGGCGGCTGGGTGGCAGTATAGCGCATAAGCCCCGCCCCCCAAACTAAATAATCCAATCACCCGTCCCATGGACATTAGGTGGTTGTGATGTCAGTTTGGGTTGTATTAGTTCTTTGATGCCGTTAAAAACAGGGCTGAAACCTCATGACTGACAGCCGGGATTGACTCCCGATTGGTCGGGCCGGTGTGTGGGCGGGACTTGGAGACCGTGGCAAAAAAACATTCCAATTTTTTTCTAAATTTGTTCATACTTTTACCTTAAAATATTCCGACTTTTATTCTATAAATTGAGAGTGTGTGTGTGTTTGTTTGTGTGTGCGTGTGGGGGGGGGGGGGGCTTTGGGAAGCACTGATCCACATTCTAGAGACAGAACCACTCATCCATTCATCCAGAACATAATCCACACATTTTCGGATAGTTGCAGCGCTAGAGTTTTCCTGCAGGTGGACGCGGGGCGTGATGATTGGTCGTAGCGTGGGAGGACGGACGGGAAGAAGAAGAAGGAGTGAAAGGGGTTCGGGGTCATTTACAGTAAACTACAGATATATACACACACCCAAAATTGTACAGAGAACAAATATGTACATGCTCAGGGTTTCTATTTTTTCACTATTACCCACAACTTTCCCAAAATGTTTTTCCTCCTCCTTCTTATCATCATCATCTTCTCTGTACGAGAGGAGAAATGTTCAGGCTCCTCCTCCTCCTCCTCCTCCTCCTCTTCTGTCTGTAGTGTAAGGAGGCCGGGGGTCGGGGCTTGGAGCCGCCTGGACCAATCACGAAGCCCAGAAACATTAAGGAGGGTTTTAGCTGTTCTTTAGCAGCGTTCTGTCTTCAGGAGGACAGGAGAAGGAGGAGGAGGAGGAGGCAGCAGCGAGCGTGGCGGCGGCGGCAGACGAGGAAGAGGAGGACGAGGAGGTGGAGGAGGACGAGGACGAGGAGTGGGGGGGGAAGGACAGCAGCTGTCCCATCTCCGAGGACAACAGGGAGCAGCAGCGCAGGTCCACCGTCTGAAGAGAGGAGCAGCGACGCAGCAACGAGACACACTGCTCCGTCACCTTAGCACAACCTGAGAGACAGGCAGGCAGAGAGACAGGCAGGCAGATACAGAGGCAGAGAGAGAGAGAGAGAGAGAGAGAGAGAGAGAGAGAGGAGAGAGAGAGAGAGAGAGAGAGAGAGAGAGAGAGAGAGAGAGAGAGAGAGACAAGTTAGAGAGAATGCAGCTTTAAGGAGCTTCAGGTTGACTTTTCGGGCCCAGAGGCCTTGGGTCATACACTCAGGGGAGACAGCTCTCAAGGGGGAGACGGGGGAGACAGTGTTTACCCGCCAGGTTGATGTGTGTGAGGCTCTCTCTCAGGGGGGAGACAGGGGAGGAGAGGGTGAGCACCGTCTGGTCACTGATGTTCCCACACTGGCTCAGGTCTAAGCGACTCAGGTGAGGGACGTAGCGCACCAGCAGGCGAGACGATGCGTCCGTCAGGTCCAGGCCGGCCAATCGCAGCTCTGTCACGTTCTGGAAACGCCCCACCCTGGTTTCACCGTGAGCTGGTCGACCAATCAAAGAGCAGAGGACAAGGACAGGTTAGTGAATTGGTCCGGTCGACCAATCAAACACACTGTAATTTGTCACTACATACTACTTAAAAATACATTTTCATTGAAAAGAAGCACTTATTTGGCCCCAAAATCGCCATCACCAAACCCACCAGACTCCATGTAAATAATCAGTACCTTTAGCGTGTATAGAGCCAGCATATTTCCACATGTAAATGGGTGAAATAAGGGTTAATTTCAACCAAACCAGAGTGGTGATTGTTGGAACAGTGGAAAGATGAGGCTTTTGGTAGTTTGATTTAGTTTCTGTCCACTTTGAATGAAGTGTGTTTTACGATGATAAAAGTCCTAATTATTTACATGGAGTCCGGTGATGGTGATTTCAGGGCTGTTTCTTGTTAAACTAAAAGCTCTATCTCTGTAGGGATCCATCCCATAATGTTGTCAGACACTTAGAATAATAATCTGAGTCGGTCAGCAGCAACAACAACAGAACTTTTAGTGACTAACTGCTGCTCTACATTAGTCCTGTAGGGTTACATGACAGCTTGGTTCTTGATTAATACTGGACCAGTTTCACAGATTATTGTTCCATCAGACACTCAGACACAGTGTGTATGTGTGTGTGTGTGTGTGTGTGTCTGTGTCTGTGTGTGTGTGTGTGTCTCTCACCTGTCCGGGTGTCCGGTGGGGGGGCCAGCAGGTCCCTCAGGTGAGAGTCTTTGAGGTCCTCCACTCTGCTGAGGTCCAGCAGCTTCAGACAGGGACAGACGGCCTGACACAGAGCCGAGACCGCCGGCCAGGCACAGCCAGACACATTCAGCTCCAGCAGACCTGCACACAGCGCAGAGGACACCTCACACTCAGACAGGTAGGAACCAGGAAGGGGTTAGAACAAAGAAAACACATCCAGCATCTGTGGGAAGATAGTGATGTGGACAGAGAGTGATGTGGACAGGACGTGTTGGGGGCACCTTGTAAGCGGTTGATGAGCCACATCAGCTGTTTCTTAGAGATGTTGGTGTAGCCGAGGTTGAGGGAGACGGGCTGACGGCGGATGATCCCACTCAGCATGGGGGGGGTGATGGAGCGCTGCCGGCTCAGATCGATCTGCGTCCACAGACGTTTGTCACAACACCTGCAGGAGAAACCAGACAACGTTTAACACAACCAGGGGTTTCCCCGCTATTATGTGGCTAAGGCACAGCGCCTAAGCATTTCAACTTAAAAACAATGTGGAGAGCATCTGGACAATGAGCAGACCGTTATTATACATCCAGGGAGCCGACGCACAGGACGGGCGTTCGCTCGTTGTCTTCAGCACACACGCATGATAGTTCACGTACACAGCGGCAGAAACAGTGTCACACACACACACACACACACACACACACACACACACACACACACACACACACACACACACACACACACACACACACACACACACACACACACACACACACACACACACACACACACACAGCGAGAGAGAGAGAAATAAAGGAAGAGGGAGGTGTGTTTGTTTATGAGTATGAAGTAGCAGTAAAGTTATAGCTGTGAACATAGGAGTTGAATAAGTGCTACAACTCTTAAAGACCGGAGCCAAGTTCCCGTGTCTTGGTTGCTGGCTGATGGTTAACGAGTGAATGGGTTAGCGCCCACGGAGCTAGCGACAACTTCAGCACAGGCTCACTGACTTAAGGTGGGCTGGCTTTAAGGTGGACCAGCTATTCTCATTTTAGTGACATGCTGCTTCCTCCAAAATGCTGCCTTAGTAATCTGTGGCTAGCTGCAACCGACAACCACTACATTGTGTGCAAATAATTCTGTGATGACGTCACTAATATGCAAATGAGCTTATGACGTCATGTGCACCTAAGTGGTCTTATTTACTTCCCGACGCAGCGTTTTACCTTATCCGGGCCATTGGGCAACCCCGATTGTTGAACCCTGTTCCCTGTAATAAAAGATGGATTTCTCAAACAAAGATCCATTTAATCTGTCTGTTGTCACTCACCTACAGGCTGGTTTTGGGCGCCACGTAAGCCGAATAAATGTTGCTTTAGTGTTATATATTTTTTAAATATCTGTTCTAGCTTTTCCAACGTTCTAGACACAGATATTGTGATAATAACGGTCCAAATTTATGTGAAAAGGAGACACAAAACGACTACATAGACGGCAAACGACCACAGAGATGCAAAACAACCCCAAAGAAAACATAAATGACCCAAAAGAGACACAACACGTCTACAAAGAGACACAACACGACTACAAAGAGTCACAACACGACTACAAAGAGACAACACGACTACAAAGAGACAACGACTACAAAGAG
Organism: Zingel zingel; assembly: GCA_023566125.1. Taxonomy (NCBI): domain Eukaryota; kingdom Metazoa; phylum Chordata; class Actinopteri; order Perciformes; family Percidae; genus Zingel; species Zingel zingel. The sequence goes on along the minus strand of CM042325.1, from coordinate 35,914,259 downwards.
ACACGACACGTCTATAAAGAGACACGACACGACTACAAAGAGACATAACACGACTACAAAGAGACACAACTACAAAGAGAAAACACGTCTACAAAGAGACACAACACGTCTACAAAGAGACAACTACAAAGAGACAACACGATTACAAAGAGACACAACACAATTACAAAGAGACACGACTACAAAGAGACACAACAGGTCTACAAAGAGACACGACACGTCTACAAAAAGACAACACGACTACAAAGAGACACAACTACAAAGAGACAACTACAAAGAGACACAACTACAAAGAGACACGACACGTCTACAAAGAGACACGACACGTCTACAAAGAGACACGACACGTCTACAAAGAGACACGACACGTCTACAAAGAGACACGACACAATTACAAAGAGACACGACTACAAAGAGACACGACACGTCTACAAAGAGACACGACACGTCTACAAAGAGACACGACACGTCTACAAAGAGACACGACACGTCTACAAAGAGACACGACCGTCTACAAAGAGACACGACACGTCTACAAAGAGACACGTCTACAAAGAGACACGTCTACAAAGAGACACGTCTACAAAGAGACACGTCTACAAAGAGACACGTCTACAAAGAGACACGTCTACAAAGAGACACGTCTACAAAGAGACACAACACGATTACAAAGAGACACAACACGATTACAAAGAGACAACACGATTACAAAGAGACAACACGATTACAAAGAGACAACACGACTACAAAGAGACACAACACGACTACAAAGAGACAACAGGTCTACAAAAAGACACGACTACAAAGAGACAACACGACTACAAAGAGACAACACGACTACAAAGAGACAACACGACTACAAAGAGACAACACGTCTACAAAGAGACAACACGTCTACAAAGAGACACAACACCTCTACAAAGAAACAACACCTCTACAAAGAAACAACACCTCTACAAAGAAACACAACCCGACTACAAAGAGACACAACACCTCTACAAAGAGACACAACACCTCTACAAAGAGACACAACACCTCTACAAAGAGACACAACACCTCTACAAAGAGACAACACGTCTACAAAGAGTCACAAAATGACTACAAAGAGACAACATCTCTACAAAGAGACACAACACCTCTACAAAGACACAACACCACAAAGAGACACGACTACAAAGAGACAACTACAAAGAGACAACACAATTACAAAGAGACACGACACGTCTACAAAGAGACACAACTACAAAGAGACACAACAGGTCTACAAAGAGACAACACGTCTACAAAGAGACATAACTACAAAGAGACAACTACAAAGAGACACAACACGACTACAAAGAGACAACACGACTACAAAGAGACAACACGTCTACAAAGAGACAACACGTCTACAAAGAGACACAACACCTCTACAAAGAAACAACACCTCTACAAAGAAACAACACCTCTACAAAGAAACAACACCTCTACAAAGAAACACCTCTACAAAGAAACACAACCCGACTACAAAGAGACACAACACCTCTACAAAGAGACACAACACCTCTACAAAGAGACACAACACCTCTACAAAGAGACAACACGTCTACAAAGAGTCACAAAATGACTACAAAGAGACAACATCTCTACAAAGAGACACAACACCTCTACAAAGACACAACACCACAAAGAGACACGACTACAAAGAGACAACTACAAAGAGACAACGCAATTACAAAGAGACACGACACGTCTACAAAGAGACACAACTTCAAAGAGACACAACTACAAAGAGACACAACACCTATACAAAGAGACAACACGTCTACAAAGAGTCACAAAATGACTACAAAGAGACAACATCTCTACAAAGAGACACAACACCTCTACAAAGACACAACACCACAAAGAGACACGACTACAAAGAGACAACTACAAAGAGACAACACAATTACAAAGAGACACGACACGTCTACAAAGAGACACAACTTCAAAGAGACACAACTACAAAGAGACACAACAGGTCTACAAAGAGACAACACGTCTACAAAGAGACATAACTACAAAGAGACAACTACAAAGAGTCACAACACGACTACAAAGAGACAACACGACTACAAAGAGACAACGACTACAAAGAGACACGACACGTCTATAAAGAGACACGACACGACTACAAAGAGACATAACACGACTACAAAGAGACACAACTACAAAGAGAAAACACGTCTACAAAGAGACACAACACGTCTACAAAGAGACAACTACAAAGAGACAACACGATTACAAAGAGACACAACACAATTACAAAGAGACACGACTACAAAGAGACACAACAGGTCTACAAAGAGACACGACACGTCTACAAAAAGACACAACACGACTACAAAGAGACACAACTACAAAGAGACAACTACAAAGAGACACAACTACAAAGAGACACAACTACAAAGAGACACGACACGTCTACAAAGAGACACGACACGTCTACAAAGAGACACGACACGTCTACAAAGAGACACGACACAATTACAAAGAGACACGACTACAAAGAGACACGACACGTCTACAAAGAGACACGACCGTCTACAAAGAGACACGACACGTCTACAAAGAGACACGTCTACAAAGAGACACAACACGATTACAAAGAGACAACACGATTACAAAGAGACACAACACGACTACAAAGAGACAACACGACTACAAAGAGACAACACGACTACAAAGAGACAACACGTCTACAAAGAGACACAACACGTCTACAAAGAGACACAACACGTCTACAAAGAAACAACACCTCTACAAAGAAACAACACCTCTACAAAGAAACAACACCTCTACAAAGAAACAACACCTCTACAAAGAAACACAACCCGACTACAAAGAGACACAACCCGACTACAAAGAGACACAACACCTCTACAAAGAGACACAACACCTCTACAAAGAGACACAACACCTCTACAAAGAGACACAACACGTCTACAAAGAGACAACACGTCTACAAAGAGTCACAAAATGACTACAAAGAGACAACATCTCTACAAAGAGACACAACACCTCTACAAAGACACAACACCACAAAGAGACACGACTACAAAGAGACAACTACAAAGAGACAACACAATTACAAAGAGACACGACACGTCTACAAAGAGACACAACTACAAAGAGACACAACAGGTCTACAAAGAGACAACACGTCTACAAAGAGACATAACTACAAAGAGACAACTACAAAGAGACACAACACGACTACAAAGAGACAACACGACTACAAAGAGACAACACGTCTACAAAGAGACAACACGTCTACAAAGAGACACAACACGTCTACAAAGAAACAACACCTCAGAAACACCTCTACAAAGAAACACAACCCGACTACAAAGAGACACAACACCTCTACAAAGAGACACAACACCTCTACAAAGAGACACAACACCTCTACAAAGAGACAACACGTCTACAAAGAGTCACAAAATGACTACAAAGAGACAACATCTCTACAAAGAGACACAACACCTCTACAAAGACACAACACCACAAAGAGACACGACTACAAAGAGACAACTACAAAGAGACAACACAATTACAAAGAGACACGACACGTCTACAAAGAGACACAACTTCAAAGAGACACAACTACAAAGAGACACAACACCTCTACAAAGAGACAACACGTCTACAAAGAGTCACAAAATGACTACAAAGAGACAACATCTCTACAAAGAGACACAACACCTCTACAAAGACACAACACCACAAAGAGACACGACTACAAAGAGACAACTACAAAGAGACAACACAACTTCAAAGAGACACGACACGTCTACAAAGAGACACAACTTCAAAGAGACACAACTACAAAGAGACACAACAGGTCTACAAAGAGACAACACGTCTACAAAGAGACATAACTACCAAGAGACAACTACAAAGAGACACAACACGACTACAAAGAGACACAACAGGTCTACAAAGAGACACGACTACAAAGAGACAAAACACAACTACAAACAGACAACATGTCTACAAAGAGACACGACTACAAAGAGACAACATGTCTACAAAGAGACACGACTACAAAGAGACAACATGTCTACAAAGAGACACAACTACAAAGAGACACGATTACAAAGAGACAACCCGACTACAAAGAGACACAACACGACTACAGAGAGACACAACACGACTACAGAGAGACACAACTACAAAGAGACAAAACACGACTACAAAGAGACACGACTACAAAGAGACAAAACACGACTACAAAGAGACAACATGTCTACAAAGAGACATGTCTACAAAGAGACAACATGTCTACAAAGAGACACAACACCTCTCCAAAGAGACACAACACCTCTAGAAAGAGACACAACTACAAAGAGACACAACACCTCTACAAAGAGACACAACACCTCTACAAAGAGACACAACTACAAAGACAAAACACGTCTACAAAGAGACACAACACCTCTACAAAGAGACACAATTCCACAAAGAGACACAATCCCACAAAGAGACATCAAATGTTTGAGGACATTACATTTTTTAAATTAGAAAACATAACATTTTCTTTCTTTCTAAACCCCTCAGAGAATACGCACACCTAAAACGGGTTTCATGTTTCTTGCGGTCAACGTGGTCGGTGCGGAGCATCTGGTCTTTCATACCGAGTGCGGTCAGAGCGGCTCAAAGGAGGGACTTCTTCTCTCCTGTAGCCAATCATTACAACGCGACTGCGTTGTTACAATCGGCCAGGCGGAGTTTCACGTTTGCGTCCTATTGCCGCCCGCACCGCGCTGACGGCAAGAAGCATGAAACAGCATTAAGTCGGGGGAACATGTGACGGGTCACTCACCAGCGGCTCCAGGTGCGACACACTCTCATGCAGACGCACAGCTCTCGTTGGCTCAGGTGCGTGAAGACTCGCAGCCAGACATCGCGGGTCATGATGTGGGCGGAGCCAGAGTCCAACGGCAGGCAGCTGGGCTCAGGGCAGGTGGGCGGCGGCCGCACCAGGTGGCGTTCCATCTGAACGGGCCGGGGTGGCGAGGGCACGGCTGGCGGGCTGCGCTTCATCATCTGAGAGCGCGGGGCGAGGCGGGACGGTTGCGAGCAGGGTGACGCCGCCATGGCTGACATCGTGAGGCCACCTGCTCCCCCGTTGGAGGTGGGGAGGGAGGCGGAAGGCGGGGCAGCGCTGTTCCTGGACGCCTTACTGTTGCTGCGGATCTTGTTGCCGCGACTACCACTGCCTTTGTTCCCGCCGCTGTGTCTGTGATTGCTCAGAACTCCGCTGGCGTTCTCCTTCTCCCCGCCTTCCCTCCCCCCTCCCGCGCCTCCTCGCGTCCGCCCGTTGCGCGCCTCCTGCCCGTTGCTGCGCTGCTTCCCCGGGAAGCCACCGTCGTGCTGCGAGGACGGAGGCATCTGATTGGAGGAGAGCGGGGAGGGTGGGGGGAGGGAGGCGGAGTTCTTCCTGGTCCTGTCGGAAGCGGGTGCGTCCTCGTCCTCTCCGTCTGGCGGGGCTTTCCGCCCTCGCGGCGGTAGCCCCGCCTCTCTCCGCCGAGCCTTCTCCCCCCCTCCCTGCTCCTCCTCCCGCACCTCCTCCTCCCCCCTCCCCCCCCGCCTCCCCCTCCGACTCCTCGCTGGCGCTGAAACCCAGCTCGGCCAGACGCCGCTCCCGCTCCCTCTCTCTCTCCCGCTCGCTACGGCTCCTTTCCCGCTCGGCCCGCCCCCCGCTGCTGTTGCCGTAGGCGACGGGAGGAGGCGGCGCGGGGGAGGAGGACGAAGGCGAAGAGCCGCCTCCCGCCTGCTCACCCCTCAGGGAGTCGTCGGAGTCGGACTCTGAGTCGGACTCGGAGCTGGAGGAAGAAGACGACGACGACTCGGGCCGGCGCTCCAGCAGACACATCCTCTTGAAGCGCTCTAGTTTCTCTCGGTGATGCGAGCGCTGGTCCGCACTCGAGGTCCCCCCCACACCTCCCCCTCCTCCTCCTCCACTGGGTTGAGAAGAAGAGGAGGAAGAGGAGGAGCCCTGCAGTCCTGCTGCTCCGCCTCCAGCTGACGAGGTGGGACCATTGGACTCCACTTCCGGTTTGGGTTTCTGACGGAGAGAATCAAACATTTAAATCAGCATTGGAACGGACAATGGAACCTACTGATCCAGACTTATTTTTCTGTAACTGTAAATTAATTAAAGGGTAACTTGTTTTTTTTCAAACTGGACTCTATGTCTCCATGTCTCTGTGTCCAAGTGTCTGACAACATTATGGGATGGATCCCTACAGAGATAGACCTTTTAGTTAAAGAGTAAGATCCTTTTAGTTTAACATGAAACAGCCCTGAAATCACCATCACCAAACTCCACCAGACTCTATGTAAATAATCAGGACTTTTATCATTCAAACTAAATCAAACTATCAAAAGCCGTCTTGGTTCATCTTTCCACTGTTCCAACAATCACCACTCTGGTTTGGTTGAAATAAACCCTTAATTCACCCATTTACATGTGGAGATATGCTGGCTCTATACACGCTAAAAGTCCTGATTATTTACATGGAGTCTGGTGGGTGTGGTGACGGTGATTTCAGGGCTGTTTCATGTTAAACTAAAAAAGGACCTCACTCTCTAGTCCAGGTTGAAAAACACCAAAGTTCCCCCTTGAGACTGTCTAAAAGGCTTCGTACCTTTTTGAGGCGTTTTTCGTGGGCGCCCTTCATCTGCGAGACACACACACACACACACACACACACACACACACACACACACACACACACACACACACACACACACACACACACACACACACACACACACACACACACACACACACACACACACACACACACACACACACACACACACACACACACACACACACACACACACACACACACACACACACACACACACACACACACACACACACACACACACGTTAGAGCAGAAGTGAAGTCTTAATGGTGAACAGGAGCAGAACAGTGCTCTGTGATTGGCCAACACTGCACCTTCTTCTTGGGCCCGCTGTCCTGCGGGAGCTCCTTCTCCTTCTTCCTCTTGTGCCCCCCCTCCGTCGTCGTCCTCCCCCCCTCCTCCAGGGAGGGAGGGGCTTTCTTTTTAGGGGGAGGGTCGTCTGTGAGCTTCCAGCGGCCGACCTCGCCGTTATCCAGCCTGCGCTTCCCCGAGCCGTCGGCCTGGTCCTGGACACAGACAGGAGGACGCTCAAACACACTCGCACCGTCACAGACGCGCTTTCTGCTCCCTACTACGGGCACATGCTTGATTCAAGGCCCTAACGCACGCCCACATCATGAAGTACTCCCACTGTTTTAAAGTAGCTGTGCTACATGTTTGGAGAGAGTTACACCTCATTTTAACGAGAGGGACAGCGGGACGTCCGGTTGTGTTCCTCCACAAGCTGAACCCATCTCTACGTTATTACAGTAATCCTTTATATATCCGAATAGTGGAATACTGAGATCCAACCCTGTGGTGATCAATGTGAAGTGTGCCTCTGTAGGACACAGTGGGGGGGGGGGGGGGGGACGACTCTCACCTTACTGGTTTTGCCCTCCTTGTGGCACTTGGGACACTCCCAGCAGTTTGGGATCTCATCGTTGATGATACCTTCAGCTTTACCCATCTGACAAAACACACACACACACACACACACACACACACACACACACACACACACACACACACACACACACACACACACACACACACACACACACACACACACACACACACACACACACACACACACACACACACACACACACACACACACACACACACACACACACAGCGAGAGAGAGAGAGAAATAAAGGAAGAGGGAGGTGTGTTTGTTTATGAGTATGAAGTAGCAGTAAAGTTATAAAGTAAAGATGTGTTCTTAAAGTAGGACTGTAGAGAGTCTGTCTGTTTGTTTGTTGGTTAATAAAGCGATGATGATGATGATGACGTCGTCACCCACCTTGAGACAGCTGGGGTGGATGATCTCGTTGCAGATGGTGCACTCCATCAGAGAGAGGCTGAACTTCTCCTCCTCAGAGTCCACCGTGTCCTCCTTCCCCGCCTCGCCGCACGCAAAGCACACCGCCGTGTGAGGCAGCACCGGCTGCACACAGACACAGACAGACAGACAGACAGAGACAATCAGACAGACGTGGACAGAGAGATAGACAGGTTAGTGGCTGAATCCCAAAGCTCTTATTTGATAGTGAAATCAGGTTAGGAGAGAGGAAACGAGGAAATGTGTTTGAGAGGGATGAGAAGTCCTTTCCTCTAGGAAGCCAGTGAAGGAATTTAAGGACCTGAGACGACGTACCCAGTGTCCCCTGACATCTGGGGCACGTTCAGTCTCAAAACTGTGGGCAGAGTTGTGGACATATTTCCTCTCAACGGTGTGCAAGGAGCTTTTGAGGCTTGTTTGGTGGGCGTGTCAGAGATGTGAGCCAATCAGCAGAGTAGTAAACTTGTGATGATGAAAAGACAGAACAAGGTGTTCAACACACCAGCGTTTTACTTTAAATTAAGCGTTTGCTCGGTTTTGTCAGGGCTGAACGCCATGTTTTTCTCTTCAGGTCATTTATTTTCTTGGCCCGGGCTTCGCTGAGCAAAGAACAGCTACAAAGTGGTATGAACTCTCCTCCTCCCCCCAGTAACCAAAAATAAATACAGAAATAATATGAAGATGGACTGGCTCACTCTCTCACATAGCGCCAGCAACCATCTCTGGTTGCCATGGAAACCCAGTTACTGTGGCCTGCGACTCTCAGTCAGAGCTATTTGTCGACACAAAACATCACACCTTCACAGAGAGTGGGTGGGTGTATATGTGGGTGGGTGTATGCGTATGTCTATGTGTGTATGTGTGTGTGTGTGTGTGTGGTGCATGTCTCTATATGTATGTGTGTGTGTGTGTGTGTGTGTGTGTGTGTGTGTGCGTCTGGTGCATGTCTCTCTGTGTGTGTGTGTGTGTGTGTGTCTCTGTATGTGTGTGTGTGTATCTACGTATGCGTGTGTGCGTGTCTCTGTATGTGTGCACGTCTGGTGTGTGTCTCTGTATATGTGTCTCTGTATGTGTGTGTCTATGGATGCATGTGTGTGCGTGCGTGCATGTCTCTGTATGTGTGTGTCCGTGCATGCGTGTCTCTGTATGTGGGTGTGTCTCTGTATGTGTGTGCATGCGTGTGTGTGTGTGTGTCTCTGTATGCGTGTGTGCGTGCGTCTGTGTGTCTATATGTATGTGTGTGTCTCTGTATGCGTGCATGCGTGTCCATGTGTGTGTGCGTGCGTCTGTGTGTCTATATGTATGTGTGTGTCTCTGTATGCGTGCATGCGTGTCCATGTGTGTGTGCGTGCGTCTGTGTGTCTATATGTATGTGTGTGTCTCTGTATGCGTGCATGCGTGTCCATGTGTGTGTGCGTGTCCATGTGTGTGTGTCTCTGTATGTGTGTGCATCTATTTATGTGTGCGTCTCTGTATACGTGTGTGTACATCCGTGTGTGTGTGTGGGTGTATGTGTGTCTCACCGCCGTGCACTGCCTCAGCAGGCAGGACTGCTTCATGCGGCCGGGCCCTCCGAACTTCTTCATGTCTTTGCAGAAGTGACACTCTCCACACTCGGTCCTCTTGCAGGCCTGGCAGCGCCGGCACCGCGTCCGCCTGCGCCGCGCCCCCCCGCCAGCCCCACCGCCCAGCGCCTTACTGCCCGACATCCCCGAACAAGTCAGCTAGACCGAGAGACAGAGAGAGAGAGAGACAGACACACACAGTGGTCAGGTTTCCATCCATTCTTTAACCTCCACAGCAGAGCCAGGTCGTCCAGTTGTGTATTTACCAACAGTTTGAAGTGTTCCTGAACATACCACCAGCTAACGAGCTCCTGGTCCAGGACATTCTAGGTTTTATACCTGAGATATACACAGGAAGGGTTTGTCAACATGGAAATATCTGACCACTGTCTACCTTACCCCCCAGGGATGCCTGAAGATGCTCTACCACTCCAGTTAGACTGGGGGTGCCTGGGGATGGTGTGGGACTTCTCTGACCTGCTTGCCCCCCCCTCCAACGCACCCGGCTCACGTTGTAGATGTAACAAGTATTTCTCTGTACTAACACATTATTTTGTGTGTCTGTCCCTGTGTGTTTGTGTGTCTGTCCCTGTGTGTTTGTCTCTCTGTGTTTGTGTGTGTCTCTGTGTCTGCATGTCTCTCTGTGTGTGTGTGTGTGTGTGTGTGTGTGTGTGTGCGTGTTTCTGTGTGTGTGTGTGCGTGTTTCTGTGTCTCTCTCTCTGTGTGTGTGTGTGTGTGTGTGTGTGTGTGTGTGTGTGTGTGTGTGTGTGTGTGTGTGTGTGTGTGTATTAACATGTGTGTCATCTAAATCCAAGCACACTGGATTTTAGGACTGTACCGAATACTAATTGCTTTTTAACTTCAGTAGCGTTTAAAACTTTGTTTACAGTAACGTAACGGGACTGTCTCGCCACGATTGGGACAGACGAGTCTGACCTCCGGTCACATGATTGTTAAAATTGGAGTTACATTTTTGCCGCAGGCATTCAAAACAAACGCAAAGACCTGCGTTATAACCGTACTGTCTGGCGAGTGACTGCGACCCAGTGTGTGTGAATGGCGTGACACCCGGTCGTAACTACATTACTATCTTTAACATTCATCACATCGGCTGCTATGGTATATAACCATAAAGTGGCAACGTACATGGAGACACCGACCCTACGCCATGGCTACGTAAGTAGGTACGTAGCCATGGCTGTACGTTGTACAGTATGTGTCTATATTACTATTTGTCTACTGAATGTTTACTACTACATGTCTACTTGTCTATGTATAAAGAGTTAACACCTACCAAAGTCTAATTCCTTGTGTATGCGAGTATACTGGGCCAATAAATCTGATTCTGATTTTCTGGTCTGTAAAATGTCAGAAAAAAAGATCCTAGTTTCTCAAAGCTGATGTCTTTGAATGTAAAAGATATTCTGTTTAATATGATATGAACAGATAAGAGCAGGAAACCATATCTGAGGGGCTGAACAAAAAACAACATTTTCTGGCTGTAAATCTCCCTAAACGTTAACATAGTTGTGGATTACAGCTTGATGTTTTAAACACATATTTAAGTCTGTACAGGCCAGTCAGATGTGTATGTTGAGCTGTTCTGTCAGTCGGTTTCTGTGTGTGTTCACACACACACACTCTCTGGCTGTGTAATCTAGTACTAATGTGTCAGATTCACTGCATCATGTCATGAACTGGTCTGATCATCACACAGTGACATGACATCATATGATGTTACACCTCTCTGCTTATTTACGTCTCTGTCCGTATTTGGGTCTAGTATGCGGCTGTAATAACTGGCTTTCCGCTCCGAGGATCGATACGTGTTTATGTGATCATGGCTAATAATGGAGATGCGACATTAGCTGCTAACGGCTAACAACCTGCGCGTCACAGTAACCTTCTGATCACACACAATCGATACCTGCAGGCGCGTGCACTGCAACACACGCGTGCACACGCCAGGTGTGTTGTTAATAACACATGTGTGAGGTGACACTATCACCCCCCCACCCCGTGTGATCTGATGTATATGTTGCGATGCTAACGTGTTAGCGTGCTAGCTGCATTTATGCTTCCTCTTTCATTATGTGTGTCCGCCTGATTAAAACACCCGGGCACACGGAGGTTAATGAAACAAACATGGCTGCTGATAAAGAAAGAGAGAAAACACACTCACCTCTTCGTATCAGGTCGCATACTCCTTGGTCGCTCATTAGAAATAATATTAGCCAACTGTTAGCCAACGTTAGCTTCGGTGGTGTAGCGCAGCTATCCGTCCGCTTCCTTGTTTCTCTGTCCGCCAGGCTGCCGTTGCTCCCGGGCTTCTTCACACGCGTTCCATCGCTGTAGCCTCCGGCGCTCTTGCTAGCTCCCGGGATAGCATATGCCTGTAACGGACCCGCTGTGGGTCTAAATGTCTCCAAACTGATCGATAATATCGATAAAGTGAAGGGCGCAGTGCTGCTGACTGAGTCGTGCCCATTCACTCACTCACTCTCTCGCTCTCTCTCTCTGTGTTTTTTTTTCTCTCTCTCTCTGTGTGTGTGTGTGAGTCCACCTCTCTCTCTCTCTCTCTCTCTCTCTCTCTCTCTCTCTCTCTCTCTCTCTCTCTCTCTCTCTCTCTCTCTCTCTCTCTCTCTCTCTCTCTCTCTCTCTCTCTGTGTGTGTGTGTGTGTGTGTGTGTGTCCACCTCTCTCTCCCTCTCTCTGCACGTTACAACGTGGTCTTCCTCTCTTCTTCCCGGGGTGCTTCGCCTTCAAAACATCTAAAATGGCTCATTTTAAACTGATGCGCAGTGTTTTAAAAAATCGACACACGGCTGTAACCCTCCGCGGAAACTAGACCCGCAGATCACCGCATTAAAATGAACCAGATATTGGGAATAAAGAGCAACGCGCGGCTATTGTTCTCTCTGTGTCTATTGTGTGTGTGTGTGTGTGTGTGTGTGTGTGTGTGTGGCGCGCGCTGTCTGCGGTGGTGCGCGTGGTTCTTTCAGTGTTGTTGTGAGTGACACGCGCATTGATTACATCACACAGGTGACTAAGGATGCAGAGAGAAAGATCCGAGAGACAGAAAATCAAATAAATAATTAAATGTTGTAAATAAAATATGGGCAGCGAGAGGACGCAAGCCCCGCCCTCTGCGTGGTTACGTCACAATGCGTCGGGTGCAGAAAGGCGTTCTGGAATTTGTAGTTTGTTTGGTTTTTTACTCTAATGCGTTAGTGTTTTAAAAAACTTTATTAACATAAACATTGTGATGATGATGATGTCAATAAGAAAAACTGTGCATTAAATAAACTTTATTGGGCTTTAATCATAAAGAACACAAGTTAAGACACCGCTCTGTTTCTGTTTTGCAGCAGGATTTAAAGAAGACTTTTTCAGTCATTTTTAAAATCACACTAAACTTGGAGCAACAGTTTAAAAAAGAAAAATCTACATTTGTGTATTTCAAATTTACCCGAAAATCAAATATTATTACACAAATAATTCAACATCTTTGTTTTGCATAAAAACAGCAAACTTAACTAAATCATATTCAAAAACAGGTATTATATCATCATAACCAAACTGTCTCTCTCTCTCCCCCTTTCTCTCTCTTTCTCCCCCTTTCTCTGTGTCTCTCTCCCCCTTCTCTCTCTCTCTCTCCCCTTTCTCTCTCTCTCCCCCTTTCTCTGTATCTCTCTCCCCCTTTCTCTCTGTTTCTCTCCCCCCACTCCTCTCTCCCTTTCTCTGTCTCTCCCCCCTCTCTCTCTGTTTCTCTCCCCCATCCCTCTCTCTCCCTGTCTCTCTCCCCCCACCCCTCTCTCTCCCCCCACCCCTCTCTCTCCCTTTTTCTCTCCCCCCTTTATCTCTGTCTCTCCCCCTTTCTCTCCCCCCACCCCTCTCTCTCTGTCTCTCTCTCCCCCCCTTCTCTCTGTTTCTCTCCCCCCACCCCTCTCTCCCCAGTTTCTCTCCCAACACACCTCTCTCTCCCTTTCTCTGTCTCTCTCCCTTTCTCTCCCCACCCCTCTCTCTCTCCCTCTTTCTCTCTGTCTCTCCCCCACCCCCCTCTCTGTTTCTTCCCCCTTTCTCTCCCTTTCTCTCAGTCTCTCCCCCCTTTCACTCTGTCTTTACCCCATTTCTCTCTCCCCCCTTTCTCTCTGTTTCTCTCCCCCCACTCCTCTCTCCCTTTCTCTGTCTCTCCCCCTCTCTCTCTGTTTCTCTCCCCCATCCCTCTCTCTCCCTGTCTCTCTCCCCCCACCCCTCTCTCTTTCTTTCCTCCCACCCCTCTCTCCCTTTCTCTCCCACCACCTCTCTCTCTCTTTCTCTCTGTCTCTCCCCCCACCCCTCTCTCTCTGTCTCTCTCTCCCTTTCTCTCTGTCTCTCTCTCCCCCCCCCCCCCCCCCCCCCCCCCCTTCTCTCTGTTTCTCTCCCCCCTTTCTCTCTGTCTTTACCCACTTTCTCTCTCCACCCCCCTTTCTCTCTCTGTCTTACCCTGTGTACCCCCCTCCTCTGTCTCCCCCCTCTCTCTGTCTCCCTCCCTCTGCTGGCTAACATGCTAGGCTAGCTCGGTTAGCTTGTGTGATTAGTTGAGACGCACCGGCTCCATCAACGTCCCGGTGCTGTTTGTTAGGACTGAACCTCCTCTCCGTTAACCACGGCAATCACGGCACCGACAGACCGAAGGGACACAGAATATATTTAGCCAATAATACGTGAAGATGATTAAACTCTTTTCCCTGAAGCAGCAGAAGAAAGACGAGGAATCTGCGGGAGGAAACAGAACAGGAGCCGGGGGTAAAAAAGCCAGCGCGGCCCAGCTCCGAATACAGAAAGGTAGGCTAGTTAACAGCACCAAAACCCGGATAAATATACAGAAAGGTAGGCTAGTTTACAGCACAAAAACCAGTGGAAATATACCGAAAGGTAGGCTAGTTAACAGCACTAACCTCGGAGAAATTTACAGAAAGGTAGGCTAGTTTACGGCACAAAAACCAGGGGAAATATACAGAAAGGTAGGCTAGTTAACAGCACCAACCCCGGAGAAATATACAGAAAGGTAAGCTAGTTAACCGCACCAACCCCGGAGAAATATACAGAAAGGTGGAGTAGTTAACAGCACCAAAACCAGGGGAAATATACAGAAAGGTAGGCTAGTTAACAGCACCAACCCCGGAGAAATATACAGAAAGGTGGGCTAGTTAACAGCACCAACCCCGGGGAACCGGCCCTGCCTGCCGGGGCCGACTACTGACCAATAAACCACCGGGTAACACGACCCCCTTCCGAGCCCAGGGTACATAAATACACATAAGAACAGGGAGAGGCTAACAGCTAGCATGCTAACTTTAAGTATCATTAGCTAACGGCGGCTAGCTTGTGGTATATTTGAAAACAACACGCAGACAGACAGACAGACAGTCAGAAGCTAGCCCCGTTTTATGCTAGCATGTTAGCACGCAGCTAACTCTCTAAACAGCAATAAATCCGGAACACTTTTTCCACTGCTAACTGGCTAACACTTGTGAAGGCTAACGCCAGGTAGCTTTTATAAAAGCTAACTTGCTGTCAGTGTTGGAATGTAACTAAGTACATGTACTCCAGTACTGTCCTTCAGTCCAAATGTTGAGGTACTTGAGTCTTTTCTTTTCATGCCACTTTCTACTTCTACTCTGCTACATTTCAGAGAGAAATATTAGACTTTTTACTCCACTACATTCATCTGTTAAAGCATTATTTACTGCAGTAAAATACTCAGGTACAGTTAAAGTCCTGCAGTGAAAATGTTACTTAAGTAAAATTCTGTAAGCATCATCGGGAAAATGTAGTTAAAGTATTAAAAGTAAAGAAAAATCCTCCCATTTAGAAACTGTAAAGGATCCAAACAGTTGTGTGTTTAATGGTCTACACTCACACTCTCTCTCTCTCTCATACACACACACACACACACACACACACACACGTTTGACAAAAAGTTTCACTATCTTTGTGGGGCCCCGTCATTGACATAATGAATTCCCTAGCCCCTTACCCTAACCTTAACCATCACAACTAAATGTCTAACCTTAA
Organism: Zingel zingel; assembly: GCA_023566125.1. Lineage (NCBI taxonomy): Eukaryota > Metazoa > Chordata > Actinopteri > Perciformes > Percidae > Zingel > Zingel zingel. Next base: position 35,898,629 of record CM042325.1, on the reverse strand, counting down.
CCCTTACCCTCACCCTAACCATAACTTAATTCTAACCCTAATCCTACAACCAAGTCTTAACCCTCAAACAGCCCTTTAACCTTGTGGGATTTTTGGGCCCCACAAAGCTGTCAGGACCCCACGAATATATTAAAACACACACACAGACACACACACACATACAGACAGACACACACAGACAGACAGACAGACACCAGTGTTACCTCTATGTTGATATTACCGTTGCGGCCCGCCACAGTATCAGAAATAGGGCAGACGCACAACAGGGTTTCCGCTATGTACAACACACACACACACCATGTCAGCTGGACTTGTAGCCGTTAGATTGTCTGCTAGTTTACTTTAGAATCAAACATCAGATGTTATAAACTACATGTGTTCTGTGTTCAGGAATCTGAATGTGTAAAGTAACTAGTAACTAAAGCTGGAACAGATGAATGTAGTGGAGTAACTAAAGTAACTAGTAACTAAAGCTGGAACAGATGAATGTAGTGGAGTAACTAAAGTAACTAAAGCTGGAACAGATGAATGTAGTGGAGTAACTAAAGTAACTAGTAACTAAAGCTGGAACAGATGAATGTAGTGGAGTAACTAAAGTAACTAGTAACTAAAGCCGTAACAGATGAATGTAGTGGAGTAACTAGTAACTAAAGCTGGAACAGATGAATGTAGCGGAGTAACTAAAGTAACTAGTAACTAAAGCTGGAACAGATGAATGTAGTGGAGTAACTAAAGTAACTAGTAACTAAAGCTGGAACAGATGAATGTAGCGGAGTAACTAAAGTAACTAGTAACTAAAGCTGGAACAGATGAATGTAGTGGAGTAACTAAAGTAACTAGTAACTAAAGCTGGAACAGATGAATGTAGCGGAGTAACTAAAGTAACTAGTAACTAAAGCTGGAACAGATGAATGTAGTGGAGTATCTAAAGTAACTTGTAACTAAAGCTGGAACAGATGAATGTAGTGGAGTAACTAAAGTAACTAGTAACTAAAGCTGTAACTGATGAATGTAGTGGAGTAACTAAAGTAACTAGTAACTAAAGCTGGAACAGATGAATGTAGTGGAGTAAAAAGTCCAATATTTCTCTCTGAAATGTAGAGTAGAAGTAGAATGTAGCATGAAAAGAAGACTCAAGTAAAGTACAAGTACCTCAACATCTGTCCCTTCTGAAGGCTAACACCAGCTAGCTTTTAGGAAGCTAACTTGCTGTGTCAGCTCTACTTCTCTTAACGTTACGACTCATCACTTTTCACTGAAGTCAACAACAGTCTGAGTGTGTGTCTCTGATAGGTGTGTGTGTGTTAGTGTATCTAATAGTTGTGTGTGTGTGTGTGTTTGTTTCAGACATTAATGAGTTGAACCTGCCAAAGACGTGTGAGATCAACTTCCCCGACGACGATGACCTCCTCAACTTCAGACTCATCATCTCACCAGACGAGGTGTGTGTGTGTGTGTGTGTGTGTGTGTGTGTGTGTGTGTGTGTGTGTGTGTGTGTGTGTGTGTGTGTGTGTGTGTGTGTGTGTGTGTGTGTGTGTGTGTGTGTGTGTGTGTGTGTGTGTGTGTGTGTGTGTGTGTGTGTGTGTGTGTGTGTGAAGCCATAAATCCTTTCCTGATTCTAAGATTAAATGTGTCTGTGTTTTGTCTCACAGGGATTTTACAAAGGAGGGAAATTTGTCTTCAGCTTTAAGGTGGGAAACAGTTGCTCTGTCTCTGTCTGTCTCTCTGCCTCACAGTAAGTTCAGATAAATAATTGTGTGTGTGTTCCAGGTAGGACAGGGTTACCCCCACGACCCCCCCAAGGTAAAGTGTGAGACGATGGTGTACCACCCCAACATCGACCTGGAAGGAAATGTCTGCCTAAATATCTTAAGGTCTGGAACTTTCTGTCTCCTTCTTATTTTAGGAAATCAGAGTTTTCTAACCATCACGCATATAGAAAGTCGCTGTGAACGCTACTGCTGGGATGTCTCTGGTTGGCTGTCTGTATAGGAGACTTTAAACTTGTTGTTGTTGTCGTCCACAGAGAGGACTGGAAGCCTGTGTTGACGATAAACTCAATCATCTACGGTCTACAGTATCTATTTCTAGTGAGTTCATTCTTTACCCAATGTTTGGCTTTTGTTTACGGCTCTTCTTCCAATAGTCAGAAAACACCAACGCAGACTGTCGCAGAGTTCAGAGGGCTCAGGGCCATCCTCACCAACAACCAGAACCATAACTAGGGATGCACCGAATCCAGATTTTTGGGTTTGGGCTGAATCCTGAATCCCCTGGTTGAGATTCTGCTGAGTCCTCCTCCCATCCTCAGTCCATGAACTCAGTCAACACATTAATGAAGTCAACAGAGATGTTGTGTATTGTTTAGGGTCCTCGCCACCACCAGACTAATCAGCATTGCAGATTGAACATGTAGCTGGACTTGAATGGCCTTCTTTTGACTGAAAGTACGGCCAAACATCACTTTTTCTGCTCACCAGTTCCATTTCCACTTTCTCACAGCCTGCTGCATTGAACGCTCCACCTACGTAGACACCTTCCTGTAATCAACGGCGCCGTCATTACGGCGACCAGCGTAGGGTTCGGTTCACTGGGGGAAAAAATCTAAAGTTCAGCAGAAACCCAACACCGTCAAAAAAAAAAAACAATATTCAGCCGGATCAGAAGCCCAATCCTGGATTCGGTGCATCCCTTGTACAAATGTGTGTGTGTGTGTGTGTGTGTATATATATATATATATATATATATATATATATATATATATATATATATATATATAACATGCACAACATTAACGGAACAATAACTAATGCAAAGAAGTCAAAGTCTGAGCAGAGATTCAAAGATCCAGAGTGTTTAGTTCCAGATGTGATTATCCGTAAATGAATCGACAGAAAATGAATCAGCATTTATTTTGATAATTGATGCATCACTTTATCTTCACACACACACACACACACAGATATACACATAGACACAGACACACACACAAACACACACAGAGCTGAAGGGAGTGTTAACGTCACGCCACTGAGCCGCCGTGGACCAGATCTCTCCACCGCGTCACGTGGTCAACTCTGATTGGCTGTCAGTTCTTCTGTCCCGGCTGCCGTCCTGGTTGGAACGGTTTCTGTATTTCTAGTTGTGGTAACAGTCCTGGTTCTGGACGTGGACGGCCCTGGAACTGTGTGTCACTGATGTTGTTGTTTGCATCGTCACGGTGATTTCAACCTCTTCCCCCCCCCCCCCCCTCCTTTAGGAGCCCAACCCAGAGGACCCGCTGAACAAGGAGGCGGCTGAAGTTCTGCAGACGAACCGGCGGCTCTTTGAGCAGAACGTGCACCGCTCGCTGCGGGGCGGCTACGTGGGTGCCACCTACTTTGAGAGGTGTCTGAAATAACCCGGCGTCTCCGTCCTGTCATCCTCCAAATCCCTCTCCCCTCTCCCCCTTTTACTCCTCGTTGCTCGCTGGCAGAACAGGAGCTGCAGCGACAGAAAGCAGCACGCCACAAGACGCTTTTCTGTTTTAAAACAATAGAAGAAACTCCCCCCCCCCCCCCTCCCTTCCCTCCCCCCCCCCTCCCCCTCCCCCTCCCCTCCCTTATTTCTCTGTTTTACTTCCAAGACGCAACATTCAACCGTTTACACCCCACAGGGGGACGCCGACACAACACACACCTGAACTGGACTCAAAAAGATGGCCAACGGAGAGCTGCGGCCGGGGTGGTGGGGGGGAGGGAGTGGGGGTGGGGGGGGCAGTGAATGTTGCTCGGGGTCAGTGAGTGAGTCACCACGATGATTATAATAATGATGATGATGAATCTTTTTTTTTTTGTATTATTTTGTGTGTGTTTTTGGCGAAGACGCCTGAATCAGACGGCAGGCAGAAGGACACGTCCGCCTCGCCTCGCCGCTGTTTCTTGGTTCGTTTTCGGCCAGCAGCAAACTCCCAAACGCTCGCTGGGGATCTGGCAGCACCAACGAACACTTCCTCCTGGAAACCCAAACGATCGTTGTGCGTTTAGCGAGCTAGCGCCTAAACGCCGGAGGGGGAGGGGCTTCTGACCAAAGTGGGAGGGGCTTTGAGTCTCTGATGCGCCTTAAAAAGTCCCTCAAAGACGCAAGTTCCCTTAAAGCCAGACGTGGACATTTCCAGCCGGGGAAGCTGCGTTTTCCTAGGACGGGGGAGGAATGTCCCGCCATACTCTGTGTCCGATTGGCTAACTCACGTTGCCTTTGTTGGGTGGATGGGTTATAGAATGCCAGGGTCAGCCAATCAGAGGCAGAGTTGTACCATCATTTCTAAAGTGCTTTACGTTAAAAACAACCCTTAATATAGACAAAGTGACAGCTAATAAAGAGGAATCAAATCAATAACAGCAGGTCTAAAGTAGCCAGTTGTTTTTAAAGAGACAGTAGTGACGCAGCCATTCCTTCACCGTCCTAGGACACGAGGCTGGGAGTCTTTACAGGATCAGCCACGTCTTAAAGAAGTCAGTTCAAGCCAGCCGGTGACAGTTTCCTGCCTGTGATGACTCAGCGGCGAGAGGGAGGGGCTTGCTAGAGGGGCGGGGCTGAGGAAACGTGTTAAAAGGAGTTTGCTGCTCAAATCACACACACAGACACACACACACACACACAGCGTCCGGGGGGCGGAGCGTCGTGGCAGGGGGGGGGGGGTCAGTGTGTTTAATGGGGGCGGGGTTTAGGGAGAGGGTGAGGGGCTTTTGGTTTTGATTTTTGGGAGGGTTGTTGTGGGCGGGGTCCGAGAGGGGCGGGGCTTGATGTTAGGACTCTATTGTGTATATTGAAACCCCAGCTGTTCACATTGACTGCAATATGATTTATGTTAAATAAAATATGAACTTGAATGATTGTAACTGTTGTGACGTCCGTTTGAAAAGACATTAAGCAAGTTCCTTCCCGAGACTGTTTGTTTTAGCACAGGCCCCGTGGCTCCATCCGGAGCTTAGCACCGCCCAAGACGATTGTGATAGGTTTAAAGAAATGCCAATAAACCAGAGCACGTTGTAGCACCCATCCAGGAATGCTGTGTGGACTAGCCAGACCTTCCTCTGCAGCTCTGTGAAGGAAGGTTTGGACACATGAGACTAACTCAGGGCGTGTGTTTGTCTGTTTGGACTAAAAAAGGTGGTACATGATCTTAAGAAATTAGACAACATTGTAGTAAATATTTTCAGTGTATTAAAAAGCTTGTTAAGATACCAGCTAATGAGTTCATAAAAAGTCCCTAAAATGAAGTATTAACGTCTAAGGAGGAAAGACGCTCCAGCTGTGTAAACAGACTCAAAGTGATATTACAAGAGACAAAAACATCGGAAAAAACATTGTTGAAAAAATGTCAAATGTCGGAAAAAAAGTGTCAAAAAAACTCAAGTGCAACAAAAACATTAAAAAAATACATAAATTCAAAAGCAACAAAAATGTCTAAAAACAAAAACTAAATGTTGATTTTGGAGAGAAAGACGAGAGTTCAAGTCCACAGAGATGAAAAGGAGTCTTTATTTAATCATATTTAACAGTTTGAACATCAGCGGAGCCTCACCATTGGCTGAGAGGTAAAGGGGGCGGAGCCATCAAATGTGACAGTGTAATAAAAACAAACATTTCCTTCTTAGTATTCTGACATATTTAAAAACTTCTTCACAAGTTTTAATAATGTAATTATTACACAAGTTCTGTTTATTAAATCTTCTATATTTATTTCTTTAGTTTTTAAACCCAGCCGTTTATAACGACAATGACTTCCTGTCCAACATGGCCGCCAGTCGACCGTCTCCTCCCCCCCAAAAAAACACCCAAATCAGTGGTTTCTTCCAGCAGCATAACAACCTTTATATTATGTAATATATTATATATTTAGGTTTATCTTTTTTATCCCCTTTTGGACGTTTTTGGTGCTTTCTTTAATGCGTTTTGCAATTGTGACCCTTGTACGTTTGTTGATGTTTTGCCACCTCTTCCGATGTTTTTTGGCACTTTTTTGACGTCAAGACCTGTCCAGGTGTTCCCCTCTTTCTTTTCTTCCCCCATTATCCCCCCCCCCCCCCCCCCCTCAGGCATCAGGTTGGGTCTGCGTGGTCATCAGCACCAGCGGCGTCTCTTTGTCTCCGGTTCCCAGCAGAGGGAACATTCTCTCGGTGAACTCGGAGGATCCGCTGAAGCTGTAGATCTCCGAGCCAGACTTGGCGTTATAAAAGGTCACATGACCCTCGTCCACGTCCAGGAACACGCCCACCTGACGCAGCCTCGGGGGACACTTCACCTGCACAGACCGCCCCAGACTCACAGTTATGTCTCGTTTATTCGTCTGTATATATCTGAACGAACAGCAGGGCTGCACCGTTTGAAGACACGTCATATCACTATTACCATATATTGGTTTCTAATTGCTTGGTATATAAATATATATCCTTCAGTCAAGTCCTTATTACACGACAGTGCAGAGCGGACACATATGGATGTATATTTATGTGTAACAGAGTATTTTTAGTAGTTTTACTGAAATAAAGGATGTGAATACTAAATATAAAGTAATCTAGAGTACTAGTAAGTGTGCGTACCTTAGTGAGGGGGGGGGCAGTGAGCGCTCTCAGTTGGCCTCCGCTCCACCAGAGGGCATAGTACCCGTTAGACGGACTCATGTCAAACAGCCCTTTCCTGCTCGCCGTCTCCGTGACGACGCCCAGCTTCCAGTCCTTGCTCTCGCCGACAAACACCTGTGACACACAAGGGGTGGGGGGGGGGGGGGGGGGGGGTTCAGTGTTACCATAGCAACGGACCCGGCAGGGGACAGACAAACAGTCGGGGCACTGGCAGCCGACAAAGGTAAAGAAAAGTGCCAATGTTACCGTAGCGACGGGCTCTCACCTCCCAGTAGTGGCGGCCGGTGGCGTAGCCCTCCTTGGCGAGGACGCAGGACCAGACGTCGTAGCGCTGCGGGTTGCTCCGGAAGAACTGCAGCGTCTCACCGCGCTTCACCTGCTTCCTGTCTGAGGACAGGATCAGGAAGGGGTACGCCGTCACGGGGTTCAACACCACGTCCTCTGGAGACCACAGACACACAAAAATCAAGACACACACAAAACACAACAACACACACAAGACAACAACAAAAACAACACACCAACACACACACAAAAATCAAGACACACACAAAACACAACAACACAACAAGACACACAAGACAACACACACAAAACAAGACACAAAACAACACACACAAGACAACACACACAAGACACAACAACACACAAGACACAACAACACACATAAAACACAACAAGACACAAAACAACAACAACACACACAAGACAACACACACAAGACAACACACAAAACATAACACACACAACAACACACTCAAAAATCAAGACACACACAAAACAACACACACAAGACACAACAACACACAAAACAACACACACAAGACACAACACACAAGACACAACAACACACACAAGACACAACAACACACACAAGACAACACACAAGACACAACACACAAAACAACACACACAAGACACAACACACACAAGACAACACACACAAAACACAACAACACACACAAGACACAACACACACAAGACACAACACACACAAGACACAACACACACAAGACACAACACACACAAGACACAACACACACAAGACAACAACACACACAAGACAACACACAAGACACAACAACACACGACACAACAACACACAAAACAACACACAAGACAACACACAACACACACAAGACACAACAACACACAAGACACAACACACACAAGACAACACACACAAGACAACACACACAAGACACAACACACACAAGACACAACAACACACACAAGACAACAACACACAAGACACAACACACACAAGACACAACACACACAAGACACAACAACACACAAGACACAACAACACACACAAAACACTGTTATGAACGTTGTTGTTACTACCGCATTGCATTGTGGGATGTTTAAGCCGCCATAGTGTCCAGTGTTACATACTGTGATATTTTATCGGAAGTAGTTTGCGTACTTTTGGTTCCGTACTAAACCATCTCCCATCCTGTTTCAGCTCCTACATAACATGTTAGCGGCGATTACAGAGAGATTTCTCAACAGGTTTGGTACAGATGCAGATTAATAACGGTAGCTAGCTTTGTTAGCATCACACTTAGCTTTCTGTTCTTTGTGCTTCCCTACTAGCATGCTAACTTCATAACAACAGGGTTAGCATGTTAGCAGTTGCTCAAACAGCTGGCTTACAAACATGTTTAATTATAAATAAAGATAAATGTTCTCACCCATGTAGACTCGCACCTTCTTGTGTCCTGCAACAGAATGAAGACACACACACACACACACACACACACACACACACACACACACACACACACACACACACACACAGACACACACACACACACACACACACACACAGAGACACACACACACACACAGACAGAATGAAGCTGGTTAACATTAACAATCATTAACATAATATAATAAGACATTATTAATTGTTAACAGACGTACCTGAGACATGTTTCATCCTCTTCATATCTGAAGGGAAACAGGAAACCAGTCAGTCATTCTTTCACAATAAAAGTCCTCTGATCGTCTCAGTAAAAGGGTCTCTGTGTTTAAAACTCTATGATGGCGTTTGTGTCCGATATCTTTTCTCATTTCAGCTCAGTGGTCGGAACAATCGGTGATAACTAAACAACGTTTAGTTGATTCACTTAGACACCCATTCAAGATCTCCTGCTGGACCTTTATACCGATACCTGGGACGCTGTTATCATGAATGAATGTGTGATGTAAAGATGATGTCATCACCTTTCAGAGACCACTGACTCTTCCTCAGACTGGCCGAGCTTCCTCTCAGACTGAGCATGCTCTCTGCTGCCATCAGCTCATTGGACACTGAAACACACACACACACACACACACATTATGCGCATAGACACACACATTATACACTCATACTCATACTCATACACACACACACACACACACACACACACACACACTTCAGTGACTGACAGGAGCCCAGGGTTTATATATATTTATATATATAAATGTTTGCACACACGTTTGTGTTGTTGACTGACCGGACCCCCCCCCCCCCCCCCCCCCCTATCCTGATGAGGTCCATCCTGTCCCTGATGTGTGTGTGTGTGTGTGTGTGTGTGTGTGTGTGTGTGTGTGTGTGTGTGTATATATATATATATATATATATATATATATATATATATATATATATATATATATATATATATATATATATATATATTTATTTATGTACATATTTGACTGACCTGGGCCCCGTGTTGGTCCCCCTCCCATCCTGATGAGGTCCATCCTGTCCCTGATGTGTGTGTGTGTGTGTGTGTGTGTGTGTGTGTGTGTGTGTGTGTGTGTGTGTGTGTGTGTGTGTGTGTGTGTGTGTGTGTATATATATATATATATTTATTAATGTACATATTTGACTGACCTGGGCCCCGTGTTGGTCCCCCTCCCATCCTGATGAGGTCCATCCTGTCCCTGATGTGTGTGTGTGTGTGTGTGTGTGTGTGTGTGTGTGTGTGTGTGTGTGTGTGTGTGTGTGTGTGTGTATATATATATATATATATATATATATATTTATTAATGTACATATTTGACTGACCTGGGCCCCGTGTTGGTCCCCCTCCCATCCTGATGAGGTCCATCCTGTCCCTGATGTCGGCCAGCGAGTTCTTGACATCATCCAGCTGGAAGCTGAGAGAAAACTCTGAGAACTCTTCATCCAGTTCATCATCCTGGTCCTCAGCCAAGGGGGCCGCCGCACAGTCCAGACTCTGACACACATATTATTATTTATTTTTTTCTATAAATAACAAACATTTTTCTTAAAAATATTTTTATTTTTTTATTTGTTTTTTCAAAATATTATACGTTTTTGCTAAAAAAAAATATTTTTAAATCTCCTTTTTGCTCAAAAGAAAACCAGTTTTTTTATTTAAAGAAATCGACATTTAAAAAAAAAAATTCAACTTTTTTCTCTAAATTTAATTTTTTTTTCTTAAAGCTATAGTGCGTAGTTTGTGTTCTGAACATATACATATTTTGAATTGTATGCCTTCTTTCTGTCTAATCAAACCAAGCTCATTAGTTGGGTCTGCCAGGTCCATAACACCTTCATTAACCAATCACAAGCTTTGACCCGCCCCCAGACTTTTCTGAAGTTGACAGATTCATTTTGTCCCTGTAGCAAGTTACGCTATGGATAAATACAAGTATAAGTGGATAATAAAGTATAAATGAAAGTATAAATAACTACATACACATTTATAATTTTATAATAATACATGTATTTATGCATTTAGTTATGGCCCTTCTCTCTCTCTCTCTCTCTCTCTCTCTCTCTCTCTCTCTCTCTCTCTCTCTCTCTCTCTCTCTCTCTCTCTCTCTCTCTCTCTCTCTCTCTCTCTCTCTCTCTCTCTCTCTCTCTATATATATATATATATATATATATATATATATATACAGTGAGGAAAATAAGTATTTGAACACCCTGCTATTTTGCAGGTTCTCCCACTTGGAAATCATGGAGGGGTCTGAAATTGTCATCGTAGGTGCATGTCCACTGTGAGAGACATAATCTAAAAAAAAAAAAATCCAGAAATCACAATGTATGATTTTTTAACTATTTATTTGTATGATACAGCTGCAAATAAGTATTTGAACACCTGAGAAAATCAATGTTAATATTTGGTACAGTAGCCTTTGTTTGCAATTACAGAGGTCAAACGTTTCCTGTAGTTTTTCACCAGGTTTGCACACACTGCAGGAGGGAGTTTGGCCCACTCCTCCACACAGATCTTCTCTAGATCAGTCAGGTTTCTGGGCTGTCGCTGAGAAACACGGAGTTTGAGCTCCCTCCAAAGATTCTCTATTGGGTTTAGGTCTGGAGACTGGCTAGGCCACGCCAGAACCTTGATATGCTTCTTACAGAGCCACTCCTTGGTTATCCTGGCTGTGTGCTTTGGGTCATTGTCATGTTGGAAGACCCAGCCTCGACCCATCTTCAATGCTCTAACTGAGGGAAGGAGGTTGTTCCCCAAAATCTCGCAATACATGGCCCCGGTCATCCTCTCCTTTATACAGTGCAGTCGCCCTGTCCCATGTGCAGAAAAACACCCCCAAAGCATGATGCTACCACCCCCATGCTTCACAGTAGGGATGGTGGTCTTGGGATGGTGCTCATCATTCTTCTTCCTCCAAACACGGTTAGTGGAATTATGACCAAAAAGTTCTGTTTTGGTTTCATCTGACCACATGACTTTCTCCCATGACTCCTCTGGATCATCCAAATGGTCATTGGCAAACTTAAGACGGGCCTTGACATGTGCTGGTTTAAGCAGGAGAACCTTCCGTGCCATGCATTATTTCAAACCATGACGTCTTAGTGTATTACCAACAGTAACCTTGGAAACGGTGGTCCCAGCTCTTTTCAGGTCATTGACCAGCTCCTCCCGTGTAGTCCTGGGCTGATTTCTCACCTTTCTTAGGATCATTGAGACCCCACGAGGTGAGATCTTGCATGGAGCCCCAGTCCGAGGGAGATTGACAGTCATGTTTAGCTTCTTCCATTTTCTAATGATTGCTCCAACAGTGGACCTTTTTTCACCAAGCTGCTTGGCAATTTCCCCGTAGCCCTTTCCAGCCTTGTGGAGGTGTACAATTTTGTCTCTAGTTTCTTTGGACAGCTCTTTGGTCTTGGCCATGTTAGTAGTTGGATTCTTACTGATTGTATGGGGTGGACAGGAGTCTTTATGCAGCTAACGACCTCAAACAAGTGCATCTAATTTAGGATAATAAATGGAGTGGAGGTGGACATTTTAAAGGCAGACTAACAGGTCTTTGAGGGTCAGAATTCTAGCTGATAGACAGGTGTTCAAATACTTATTTGCAGCTGTATCATACAAATAAATAGTTAAAAAATCATACATTGTGATTTCTGGATTTTTGTTTTTAGATCATGTCTCTCACAGTGGACATGCACCTACGATGACAATTTCAGACCCCTCCATGATTTCCAAGTGGGAGAACTTGCAAAATAGCAGGGTGTTCAAATACTTATTTTCCTCACTGTAATATATATATATATATATATATATATATATATAGCAACTCATTTAGCAATTGCTTCAATGTAACAGACATCTTATATTATATCTAACCTGTAGGAAGCCGATATGATCCTGGCTGACGGCCTGCGTCTCCAGCTCTGCTCTCCTCTCCGTCAACTGGCTAAGCTCCGCCTCCAGACGCCTCAGTAGCCCCGTCCCCTTCTCCATCACGCCGTCCAGCTGGATCTGGATCCCCCCCACCACGCGGGACCGGATCCGGTCCAGAGAGACGGCCACGTCGTCCAGAAGCTGCTCCACCTCGCCGCGCTCGCCATCTGCGTAGCTCTGGCAGGAAATATCAAAACCTGCATTATAAAACTGACCTGGACATATTTTAAAACTCTGAATAATAATGTGTCTGTGTGTGTGTGTGTCTGTGTGTGTGTCTCTGTGTGTGTCTGTGTGTGTGTGTTTTTCCGCGCGTGTGTGTGTGTGTGTGTGTGTGTGTTTCCGCGCGTGTGTGTGTGTGTGTTTCCGCGCGTGTGTGTGTGTGTGTGTGTGTGTGTGTGTGTGTGTGTGTGTGTGTGTGTGTGTGTTTCCGCGCGTGTGTGTGTGTTTCCGCGCGTGTGTGTGTGTGTGTGCGCATTAGAGCGCGGATCGGGCCACATTTTTCTGTCCGAGCCCGGACCTCGTCTGACAGAGCAGTAACCGAACCCGGCCCAAGCCCAACAGGCATTAAGATATTTATGTCCAAGCCCGACACAGTTAAAATAAAAAATGTTTTCTCATACTAATGACACATGTACGTTTGTTTGTGCGGAAAGCTTTTATTAAGCAACTGGAGGAAGTCATTCAGAAATGTCGACAGATGAGCGCATCAGCGCACACGGGGCAACAAGCGCACGTTAACACAGGCACGCACCTATATAATAAGCTTTTTTAAATTTAAAATGTTCATTATCACGCTGATGTGACTGGGCCCGACCCGAACCTGAACATAATTTCTAAATATCTGTCCGAACCTGGCCCGGCCCGTCAGGTACCGTCGGGTCCCATCGGGCTTGGGTCGGGTATCCATCCTCTAGCGCGCATGCGTGTGTGTGTGTGTGTGTGTGTGTGTGTGTGTGTGTGTGTGTGTGTGTGTGTGTGTGTGTGTGTGTGTGTGTGTGTGTGTGTGCGTGTGTGTGTGTGTGTGTGTGTGTGTGTGTGTGTGCGTATGTGTGTGTGTCTGACCTTGACTCCGTCCAGTTTCCTTTTCAGCTGAGTAACATGAATCTCTTTCTGTTCGATCCGGTTCAGGATCTCCTGCTCCGTCCTCGCCACCTGCTTCTGAAACACATCATTTCATCATATATCAGTGCCTGTGCAATATCCTCTCACCTATTATTGAGTTTTGATTGCAAACCATGATGTATGAAGAGTGAAAACTGTAGGGGAGAGAGCAATTTGTTTGGAAAAATTTCAGAGAATTGTACTGCAGTTCCCCCCTCTGTCTTCCCCTCTAGCTGTCAACATTCCGGCCCCATACACACACATTGGAAAATCTGAAACGGTCTGAAAACTGGACGATACATAAACTGTGATTTGGTAGAAACCGTGCTTGATATCAGAATGCCCATTCAGCCCAAAGTCTTGTCTTCGGTGTAAACTTTTAATTATTTTTCTACATTAAAGTATGGCGATACAGTATGGCCCCAAAGAGGGGTTGTTTTGAGCTATGTTAAGCGATTTCCCAAAGATTTCCCATTAAAGTCTATGGGAAATTTTGTTGCATTTTTTTGTCGATTTCGTTAAAACCGCGTGGCAAATCTCTTAGAAAAGTCATAGCACACCATTCCCGGTCATTACACACGTTTTGATGTATTTTGTGTGCATGTGTTGGCAACGCTCCGTGACTAGTAGCGGGACAAAAATATGGCGGAATAATAATAATAATAATAGTAAGTATGGGGGATAATAGTAATTGTGCCGATTGCTGCTATTGTAGCACATCGTCACACTGAGTAAATAACAATGGTGATAAAACACATCCTTATGGCACTCCTGTGTTTGTCATGATGGTTCTTGACTGACTGTGACCCGCCCTCACATACGGTTGTCTGCCTGTTAAAAAGTCCTGAATCCACTTTACGAGAGTAATGTTTACACCCATGTCTGTCAGCCTCTCTATCAACATGTGTCACTGGATGGTGTTGAAAGCTGAAGAGAATTCTGGATGCGTACATGTGTTTCCAGGTGTTTGTAAATTCCATTCAGGAGGGTTGTGATAGCACCTTCCACTCCCCTTTTCTCTCTGTAAGCAAACTGTAAGGTGTCCATGTTAGCTTCGGTTTGTATTTTGAGACAGATTGAAATGATCCGCTCTAAGCACTTCAGAGCAACAGAAGTGAGTGTCACTGGTCACACTGGTGTGTGTCTGTGTGTGTGTGTGTGTGTGTGTGTGTGTGTTTGTGTCTGTGTCTACCTGTTTGCTGAGTCTCTCCGTCTGCACCGAGACCGTTTTGTGGATCCGATGTTCGTCCAGCACACAGAGGGCACAGATGCAGCGCTCACATGTCCGACAGTACACCTGGACAGTGAACACATCAGCAGGTCAGAGAGGGAGGAGTTCGGACTAAGCAACAATGAATGATATACTCACAATAATGAAAAGATATAATAATAAAAATAAAGGGTAGTTACTGCCCTAATAATAAAATATGGAAACATGACAACAGGGACATTATTAACCATACAACAACAGTGCAGAGTGAAAAGGCTGCTGGGATAAATATGAATGATGATGTAACAGGTTTCTTCATAAACACGAGGCCTTCTGATATGACAGTAAATCCAGTGTGCTTGGATTTAGAAAACCTTACAGTGTATCTAAAGTATAAAACATAATGTCATGGAACAGAAGATTTTTTATATGAACAATATCCAATCTCTCAGGGTTCTCTCCATTCTAAGGTTTAGGTGCTGAATGAATGGAACTACTTCTTTATCTGGAAGTTTGGTCTTTAAGCTTTCTGATGGTTATGTATTTAATATTTGCTCTAACTTTTCCAACGTTTTAGACACAGATATGGAGAGAACAGTCCAAAGTTGTGAAAAAGAGACAACACGTCTACGAAGAGACACAACACGACTATGAAGAGACACAACACGTCTACTAAGAGACAACTACGAAGAGACACAACACGACTACGAAGAGACACAACACAACTACGAAGAGACAACACAACTACGAAGAGACAACACAACTACAAAGAGACAACACAACTACAAAGAGACACAACACAACTACGAAGAGACACAACACCACTACGAAGAGACACAACACAACTACGAAGAGACACAACACAACTACGAAGAGACACAACACGTCTACTAAGAGACAACACGTCTACTAGGAGACACAACACGTCTACTAAGAGACACAACTACGAAGAGACACAACACAATTACTAAGACAAAACACGTCTACTAAGAGACAACACAACTACGAAGAGACAACACAACTACGAAGAGACACAACACGTCTACTAAGAGACAACACGACTACGAAGAGACACAACACGACTACGAAGAGACACAACACGACTACGAAGAGACACAACACGTCTACTAAGAGACAACTACGAAGAGACACAACACGACTACGAAGAGACACAACTACGAAGAGACAACACAACTACGAAGAGACAATACGAAGAGACAACACAACTACGAAGAGACACAACACGTCTACGAAGAGACACAACACGTCAACTAAGAGACAACACGTCAACTAAGAGACAACACGTCTACTAGGAGACACAACACGTCTACCAAGAGACACAACTACGAAGAGACACAACACAATTACTAAGACAAAACACGTCTACTAAGACAAAACACAACTACGAAGAGACACAACACAACTACGAAGAGACAACACAACTACGAAGAGACAACACAACTACGAAGAGACAACACAACTACGAAGAGACAACACAACTACGAAGAGACAACACAACTACGAAGAGACAACACAACTACGAAGAGACACAACACGTCTACAAAGAGACACAATACGTCTACAAAGAGACACAACACGTCTACTAAGAGACACAACACGTCTACTAAGAGACACAACACGTCTACTAAGAGACACAACACGTCTACTAAGAGACACAACTACTAAGAGACACAACTACGAAGAGACACCACAACTACGAAGAGACACAACAACTACGAAGAGACAAAACACAACTACGAAGAGACACAACTACTAAGAGACACAACACAACTACGAAGAGACACAACTACTAAGAGACACAACACGACTATGAAGAGACACAACACAACTGTGAAGAGACACAACACGTCTACTAAGAGACACAACTACGAAGAGACACAACACAACTACTAAGACAAAACACGTCTAAGAGACACAACACAACTACGAAGAGACACACAACTACTAAGAGACACAACACAACTACAAAGACACGTCTACTAGGAGACACAACTAGGAAGAGACACAACGCGACTACGAAGAGACAACGCGACTATGAAGAGACACAACTACTAAGAGACACAACACGACTACAATGAGACAACACAACTATGAAGAGACACAACACGTCTACTAAGAGACACAACTACGACGAGACACAACACAACTACTAAGAGACACAACACGTCTACTAAGAGACACAACACAACTACGAAGAGACACATCTACTAAGAGACACAACTACGAAGAGACACAACACAACTACGGAAAAACACAACTACTAAGAGACAACTACTAAGAGACACAACATGACTACTAAGAGACACAACACGTCTACTAAGAGACACAACACAACTACGAAGAGACACATCTACGAAGAGACAACACAACTACGAAAAAACACAACTACTAAGAGACACAACACAACTACTAAGAGACACAACATGACTACAAAGAGAGACAACTATGAAGAAACACAACACATCTACTAAGAGACTAGAGTTGGGTACCGTTTGGATTTTTACGATTCCGAACCGGTACTTTTAAAACGATTCCGATTCCTAACACGTCAACAAAGAGACACAACACGACTACAAAATGTCTACAAAGAGACACGTCATGTCTACAAAGAGACACAACACGTCTACAAAGAGAAACAACACGTCTACAAAGAGACACAACACGACTACAAAGAGACACGACTACAAAGAGACACAACACGACTACAAAGAGACACAACATGTCTACAAAGAGACAACACGTCTACAAAGAGACACAACACAACTACAAAGAGACACAACATGTCTACAAAGAGACACAACACAACTACAAAGAGACACAACACGTCTCATTTTCTTGAGGAAGGACTCCTAAACCCACCCACCAAATACAAACACCTTAGTCTTCCAAAAAGCCAGGGAGCACACTGAATATGTCTGACAGCGGTCCAGTTTTGTGCAGTGATTCACCAATCAGACAGCCTTATGTCTTATTGTCTTTTATTAATAACACGATACATCCTGGTTATACTAATAATAAATAAATGTACCGGTTTCCATTTTAAATGAAACCCTGTGACACGATGATCTAAAAACGAGATCTTGTTGTATTTTAACCCCAATGAGGATGCATTTCCTCTCACCTCCAGCAGGCGGCGGTGCACACGGCAGGTGCGCCCCTGCAGCGCGTCCTGCGGCGCCATCAGTGGGTGTTTGGCATAGAACGGTGTGCTGTGGTGAGGCTGCAGGTGCAGCGAGCAGTACGAGGCAGTGCAGGTGAGGCAGGAGCTGACCGCCGGCTGCTTCAGGCCCGTGCACACGTCACACCACACCACGTCCTCGCCGGGCGGTGCCGCCACGGACAGGTCATCTGGGGTCAGCGTGGGCGCCGGCATCCCATTCCTGGCCGCCGAGGGGTAGCGGCTCAGTTTGAATTTCTCGGCGATGAGAGCGAAGACTTTGTTGACGCTGAGCTGAGGGCGTTCATCGAACTGCCGCTTGCAGAGAGGACAGGTGCATGCCGCGCCAGATGCCCAGTAACCTCCGATACACGCCTGCAGGTACAAGAGAAGAAGAAGAAACAAATAAAAACACACACACACACACACACACACACACACACACACACACACCTCTATGTTCTCATGTTAGTTTAACATGAAACAGCCCCAAAATCTCCATCACCAAACCCACCAGACTCCATGTAAATAATCACTATTTTACATGTAAATAATACACTTTTATCATCGTAAAACACACTTCATTCAAAGTGGACAGAAACTAAATAAAACTATCAAAAGCCGTCTTGGTTCATCTTTCCACTGTTCCAACAATCACCACTGGTTTGGTTGAAATAAACCCTTAATTTACTAATTTACATGTGGAGATATGCTGGCTCTATACACGCTAAAAGTACTGATTATTTACATGAAGTCTGGTGAGGGAAATTAGATAGAATTCCGTTTTAAGGAGCGTGTGTCTGTGTGTGTGTATGTTACCTGACAGAAGTTGTGTCCACAGGGAGTGGAGACCGGTTGGTTGAACAGATCCAGACAGATGGAGCAGGTTAACTCCTGCTCTGAGAACAGATCTGGGGGCGCCGCCTCCGCCATCATCGCCCTGCTGCTGCAGGAAACAGGAAACATCAGGGGGTTTAACGCTCACATGCACACTAATATTACATTCATATTATCCTTCATAGAGAGGTGAAGTCCCACCCCTTCCTGTGTCCACCATGGGACTTTATTTCAGTTCAAATGTGTCCGGTAGTGAACGGTGAGACACATAATGTTTAGATCCTGTTTGAATTGAGCCATAAATTAAAACATCTGATGTTTGTCAGTTTAAAAGATAATTTATCAAGTGAAGAAAGTCTCAGTGTGTCGCAGGTTTGTCGTAGTAACAGTTTAGTGTGAAACCGCTCAGTGGACTATATGTACATCTCAGTGGACTATATGTACATCTCAGTGGACTATATGTACATCTCAGTGGACTATATGTACATCTCAGTGGACTATACGTACATCTCAGTGGACTATACATACATCTCAGTGGACTATACATACATCTCAGTGGACTATACATACATCTCAGTGGAATACATCTCAGTGGACTATACATCTCAGTGGGCTATACATCTCAGTGGGCTATACATCTCAGTGGGCTATACATCTCAGTGGACTACACGTACATCTCAGTGGGCAATACATCTCAGTGGGCTATACATCTCAGTGGGCTATACATCTCAGTGGACTACACGTACATCTCAGTGGGCAATACATCTCAGTGGACTATACATCTCAGTGGACTATACATCTCAGTGGACTATACGTACATCTCAGTGGACTATACGTACATCTTAGTGGACTACATCTCAGTGGACTATACGTACATCTCAGTGGACTACATCTCAGTGGACTATATGTACATCTCAGTGGACTATACATCTCAGTGGACTATACGTACATCTCAGTGGACTATACGTACATCTTAGTGGACTACATCTCAGTGGACTATACGTACATCTCAGTGGACTACATCTCAGTGGACTATACGTACATCTCAGTGGACTACATCTCAGTGGACTATACGTACATCTCAGTGGACTATAAGTACATCTCAGTGGACTATAAGTACATCTCAGTGGACTATACATCTCAGTGGACTATACGTACATCTCAGTGGACTATACATCTCAGTGGACTATACATCTCAGTGGACTATAAGTACATCTCAGTGGACTACATCTCAGTGGACTATGCATCTCAGTGGACTATACGTACATCTTAGTGGACTATACATCTCAGTGGACTATGCATCTCAGTGGACTATATGTACATCTCAGTGGACTATGCATCTCAGTGGACTATGCATCTCAGTGGACTATGCATCTCAGTGGACTATACGTACATCTCAGTGGACTATACATCTCAGTGGACTATGCATCTCAGTGGACTATATGTACATCTCAGTGGACTATACATCTCAGTGGACTATGCATCTCAGTGGACTATGCATCTCAGTGGACTATACATCACAGTGGACTATACATCTCAGTGGACTATACGTACAGCTCAGTGGACTACATCTCAGTGGACTATACATCTCAGTGGACTATACATACAGCTCAGTGGACTATACATCTCAGTGGACTATACGTACAGCTCAGTGGAATATACTTACTTCTCAGTGGACTATATGTACATCTCAGTGGACTATACATCTCAGTGGACTATACATCTCAGTGGACTATACGTACAGCTCAGTGGACTATGCATCTCAGTGGACTATGCATCTCTGTGGACTATACTTACTTCTCAGTGGACTATATGTACATCTCAGTGGACTATGCATCTCAGTGGACTATACGTACATCTCAGTGGACTATGCATCTCAGTGGACTATGCATCTCAGTGGACTATACTTACTTCTCAGTGGACTATACTTCTCAGTAGACTATATGTACATCTCAGTGGACTATACTTACTTCTCAGTGGACTATGCATCTCAGTGGACTATACATCTCAGTGGACTATGCATCTCAGTGGACTATACTTACTTCTCAGTGGACTATACTTACTTCTCAGTGGACTATATGTACATCTCAGTGGACTATACATCTCAGTGGACAATACGTACATCTCAGTGGGCTATACATCTCCGTGGACTACATCTCCGTGGACTACACATCTCAGTGGACTACACATCTCAGTGGACAATACATCTCAGTGGACAATACGTACATCTCAGTGGACTACATCTCAGTGGACTATACGTGCATCTCAGTGGGTTATACATCTCAGTGGACTATACGTCTCCGTGGACTACATCTCCGTGGACTACACATCTCAGTGGACTACATCTCAGTGGACTATGCGTACATCTCAGTGGACTATACGTACATCTCAGTGGACTATACGTACATCTCAGTGGACTATACGTACATCTCAGTGGACTATGCATCTCAGTGGACTATGCATCTCAGTGGACTATGCATCTCAGTGGACTATGCATCTCAGTGGACTATACTTACTTCTCAGTGGACTATATGTACATCTCAGTGGACTATATGTACATCTCAGTGGACTATATGTACATCTCAGTGGACTATACATCTCAGTGGACTATATGTACATCTCAGTGGACTATACATCTCAGTGGACTATACATCTCAGTGGACTATACATCTCAGTGGACTATACGTACAGCTCAGTGGACTATACGTACAGCTCAGTGGACTATACGTACAGCTCAGTGGACTATACTTACTTCTCAGTGGACTATATGTACATCTCAGTGGACTATACATCTCAGTGGACTATACGTACAGCTCAGTGGACTATACATCTCAGTGGACTATACGTACAGCTCAGTGGACTATGCATCTCAGTGGACTATGCATCTCTGTGGACTATACTTACTTCTCAGTGGAATATATGTACATCTCAGTGGACTATACTTACTTCTCAGTGGACTATATGTACATCTCAGTGGACTATGCATCTCAGTGGACTATACGTACATCTCAGTGGACTATACGTACATCTCAGTGGACTATATGTACATCTCAGTGGACTATACGTACATCTCAGTGGACTATGCATCTCAGTGGACTATACGTACATCTCAGTGGACTATGCATCTCAGTGGACTATACGTACATCTCAGTGGACTATACGTACATCTCAGTGGACTATAGGTACATCTCAGTGGACTATATGTACATCTCAGTGGATTATGCATCTCAGTGGACTATATGTACATCTCAGTGGATTATGCATCTCAGTGGACTATACGTACATCTCAGTGGACTATGCATCTCAGTGGACTATGCATCTCTGTGGACTATACATCTCAGTGGACTATACGTACATCTCAGTGGACTATGCATCTCAGTGGACTATACATCTCAGTGGACTATACGTACATCTCAGTGGACTATGCATCTCTGTGGACTATACATCTCAGTGGACTATACTTACTTCTCAGTGGACTATACTTACTTCTCAGTGGACTATACTTACTTCTCAGTGGACTATACTTACTTCTCAGTAGACTATATGTACATCTCAGTGGACTATACTTACTTCTCAGTGGACTATACATCTCAGTGGACTATACTTACTTCTCAGTGGACTATGCATCTCAGTGGACTATGCATCTCAGTGGACTATACTTACTTCTCAGTGGACTATCTTACTTCTCAGTGGACTATATGTACATCTCAGTGGACTATACATCTCAGTGGACTATACGTACATCTTAGTGGGCTATACATCTCAGTGGACAATACGTACATCTCAGTGGACTACATCTCAGTGGACTATACGTGCATCTCAGTGGGTTATACATCTCAGTGGACTATACGTCTCCGTGGACTACATCTCCGTGGACTACACATCTCAGTGGACTACATCTCAGTGGACTATGCGAACATCTCAGTGGACTATACGTAAATCTCAGTGGACTATACGTACATCTCAGTGGACTATACATCTCAGTGGACTATACATCTCAGTGGACTATACGTACATCTCAGTGGACTACATCTCAGTGGACTATACGTACATCTCAGTGGACTATACATCTCAGTGGACTATACGTACATCTCAGTGGACTATACATCTCAATGGACTATACGTACATCTCAGTGGACTACATCTCAGTGGACTATACGTACATCTCAGTGGACTACATCTCAGTGGACTATACGTACATCTCAGTGGACTATACATCTCAGTGGACTATACGTACAGCTCAGTGGACTATGCATCTCAGTGGACTATGCATCTCTGGACTATACTTACTTCTCAGTGGACTATATGTACATCTCAGTGGACTATACTTACTTCTCAGTGGACTATATGTACATCTCAGTGGACTATACGTACATCTCAGTGGACTATACGTACATCTCAGTGGACTATGCATCTCAGTGGACTATGCATCTCTGTGGACTATATGTACATCTCAGTGGACTATACTTACTTCTCAGTGGACTATACTTACTTCTCAGTGGACTATACTTACTTCTCAGTAGACTATATGTACATCTCAGTGGACTATATGTACATCTCAGTGGACTATACTTACTTCTCAGTGGACTATACATCTAGGTGGACTATACTTACTTCTCAGTGGACTATGCATCTCAGTGGACTATGCATCTCAGCGGACTATGCATCTCAGTGGACTATACTTACTTCTCAGTGGACTATACTTACTTCTCAGTGGACTATATGTACATCTCAGTGGACTATACATCTCAGTGGACTATACATCTCAGTGGACTATACGTACATCTCAGTGGACTACATCTCAGTGGACTATACGTGCATCTCAGTGGGTTATACATCTCAGTGGACTATACGTCTCCGTGGACTACATCTCCGTGGACTACACATCTCAGTGGACTACATCTCAGTGGACTATACGTACATCTCAGTGGACTACATCTCAGTGGACTATACGTACATCTCAGTGGACTATACGTACATCTCAGTGGACTATACGTACATCTCAGTGGACTATACGTACATCTCAGTGGACTATACATCTCAGTGGACTATACGTACATCTCAGTGGACTACATCTCAGTGGACTATACGTACATCTCAGTGGACTATACATCTCAGTGGACTATACGTACATCTCAGTGGACTATACATCTCAGTGGACTATATGTACATCTCAGTGGACTATACATCTCAGTGGACTATGCATCTCAGTGGACTATGCATCTCAGTGGACTATATGTACATCTCAGTGGACTATACATCTCAGTGGACTATGCATCTCAGTGGACTATGCATCTCAGTGGACTATGCATCTCAGTGGACTATGCATCTCAGTGGACTATACATCACAGTGGACTATACATCTCAGTGGACTATACGTACAGCTCAGTGGACTACATCTCAGTGGACTATACATCTCAGTGGACTATACGTACAGCTCAGTGGACTATACATCTCAGTGGACTATACGTACAGCTCAGTGGAATATACTTACTTCTCAGTGGACTATATGTACATCTCAGTGGACTATACATCTCAGTGGACTATACATCTCAGTGGACTATACATCTCAGTGGACTATACGTACAGCTCAGTGGACTATGCATCTCAGTGGACTATGCATCTCTGTGGACTATACTTACTTCTCAGTGGACTATATGTACATCTCAGTGGACTATGCATCTCAGTGGACTATACGTACATCTCAGTGGACTATGCATCTCAGTGGACTATGCATCTCTGTGGACTATACATCTCACTGGACTATACGTACATCTCAGTGGACTATGCATCTCAGTGGACTATACATCTCAGTGGACTATACTTCTCAGTAGACTATATGTACATCTCAGTGGACTATACTTACTTCTCAGTGGACTATGCATCTCAGTGGACTATACATCTCAGTGGACTATGCATCTCAGTGGACTATACTTACTTCTCAGTGGACTATACTTACTTCTCAGTGGACTATATGTACATCTCAGTGGATTATACATCTCAGTGGACAATACGTACATCTCAGTGGACCACATCTCAGTGGACAATACGTACATCTCAGTGGACTACATCTCAGTGGACTATACGTGCATCTCAGTGGGTTATACATCTCAGTGGACTATACGTCTCCGTGGACTACATCTCCGTGGACTACACATCTCAGTGGACTACATCTCAGTGGACTATGCGTACATCTCATTGGACTATACGTACATCTCAGTGGACTATACGTACATCTCAGTGGACTATACATCTCAGTGGACTATACGTACATCTCAGTGGACTATGCATCTCAGTGGACTATGCATCTCAGTGGACTATGCATCTCAGTGGACTATACTTACTTCTCAGTGGACTATATGTACATCTCAGTGGACTATATGTACATCTCAGTGGACTATATGTACATCTCAGTGGACTATACATCTCAGTGGACTATACATCACAGTGGACTATATGTACATCTCAGTGGACTATACATCACAGTGGACTATATGTACATCTCAGTGGACTATACATCTCAGTGGACTATACATCTCAGTGGACTATACGTACAGCTCAGTGGACTATACGTACAGCTCAGTGGACTATACTTACTTCTCAGTGGACTATATGTACATCTCAGTGGACTATATGTACATCTCAGTGGACTATACATCTCAGTGGACTATACGTACAGCTCAGTGGACTATACATCTCAGTGGACTATACGTACAGCTCAGTGGACTATGCATCTCAGTGGACTATGCATCTCTGTGGACTATACTTACTTCTCAGTGGAATATATGTACATCTCAGTGGACTATACTTACTTCTCAGTGGACTATATGTACATCTCAGTGGACTATGCATCTCAGTGGACTATACGTACATCTCAGTGGACTATACGTACATCTCAGTGGACTATATGTACATCTCAGTGGACTATACGTACATCTCAGTGGACTATGCATCTCAGTGGACTATACGTACATCTCAGTGGACTATGCATCTCAGTGGACTATACGTACATCTCAGTGGACTATAGGTACATCTCAGTGGACTATATGTACATCTCAGTGGATTATGCATCTCAGTGGACTATATGTACATCTCAGTGGATTATGCATCTCAGTGGACTATACGTACATCTCAGTGGACTATGCATCTCAGTGGACTATGCATCTCTGTGGACTATACATCTCAGTGGACTATACGTACATCTCAGTGGACTATGCATCTCAGTGGACTATACATCTCAGTGGACTATACGTACATCTCAGTGGACTATGCATCTCTGTGGACTATACATCTCAGTGGACTATACTTACTTCTCAGTGGACTATACTTACTTCTCAGTGGACTATACTTACTTCTCAGTGGACTATACTTACTTCTCAGTAGACTATATGTACATCTCAGTGGACTATACTTACTTCTCAGTGGACTATACATCTCAGTGGACTATACTTACTTCTCAGTGGACTATGCATCTCAGTGGACTATGCATCTCAGTGGACTATACTTACTTCTCAGTGGACTATACTTACTTCTCAGTGGACTATATGTACATCTCAGTGGACTATACATCTCAGTGGACTATACATCTCAGTGGACTATACGTACATCTTAGTGGGCTATACATCTCAGTGGACAATACGTACATCTCAGTGGACTACATCTCAGTGGACTATACGTGCATCTCAGTGGGTTATACATCTCAGTGGACTATACGTCTCCGTGGACTACATCTCCGTGGACTACACATCTCAGTGGACTACATCTCAGTGGACTATGCGTACATCTCAGTGGACTATACGTAAATCTCAGTGGACTATACGTACATCTCAGTGGACTATACATCTCAGTGGACTATACATCTCAGTGGACTATACGTACATCTCAGTGGACTATACGTACATCTCAGTGGACTACATCTCAGTGGACTATACGTACATCTCAGTGGACTACATCTCAGTGGACTATACGTACATCTCAGTGGACTATACATCTCAGTGGACTATACGTACAGCTCAGTGGACTATGCATCTCAGTGGACTATGCATCTCTGTGGACTATACTTACTTCTCAGTGGACTATATGTACATCTCAGTGGACTATACTTACTTCTCAGTGGACTATATGTACATCTCAGTGGACTATGCATCTCAGTGGACTATACGTACATCTCAGTGGACTATACGTACATCTCAGTGGACTATGCATCTCAGTGGACTATGCATCTCTGTGGACTATATGTACATCTCAGTGGACTATACTTACTTCTCAGTGGACTATACTTACTTCTCAGTGGACTATACTTACTTCTCAGTGGACTATACTTACTTCTCAGTAGACTATATGTACATCTCAGTGGACTATACTTACTTCTCAGTGGACTATACATCTAGGTGGACTATACTTACTTCTCAGTGGACTATGCATCTCAGTGGACTATGCATCTCAGTGGATTATGCATCTCAGTGGACTATACTTACTTCTCAGTGGACCATACTTACTTCTCAGTGGACTATATGTACATCTCAGTGGACTATGCATCTCAGTGGACTATACATCTCAGTGGACTATACGTACATCTCAGTGGACTACATCTCAGTGGACTATACGTGCATCTCAGTGGGTTATACATCTCAGTGGACTATACGTCTCCGTGGACTACATCTCCGTGGACTACACATCTCAGTGGACTACATCTCAGTGGACTATACATACATCTCAGTGGACTACATCTCAGTGGACTATACGTACATCTCAGTGGACTATACGTACATCTCAGTGGACTATACGTACATCTCAGTGGACTATACATCTCAGTATACTATACGTACATCTCAGTGGACTACATCTCAGTGGACTATACGTACATCTCAGTGGACTACATCTCAGTGGACTATACGTACATCTCAGTGGACTATACATCTCAGTTGTCTATACGTACATCTCAGTGGACTATACATCTCAGTGGACTATACATCTCAGTGGGCTATACATCTCAGTGGGCTATACATCTCAGTTGTCTATACGTACATCTCAGTGGGCTATACATCTCAGTGGGCTATACATCTCAGTTGTCTATACGTACATCTCAGTGGACTATACGTACATCTCAGTGGACTATACGTACATCTCAGTGGACTATACGTACATCTCAGTGGACTACATCTCAGTGGACTATACGTACATCTCAGTGGACTACATCTCAGTGGACTATACGTACATCTCAGTGGACTATACATCTCAGTGGACTATACGTACAGCTCAGTGGACTATGCATCTCAGTGGACTATGCATCTCTGTGGACTATACTTACTTCTCAGTGGACTATATGTACATCTCAGTGGACTATACTTACTTCTCAGTGGACTATATGTACATCTCAGTGGACTATGCATCTCAGTGGACTATACGTACATCTCAGTGGACTATACGTACATCTCAGTGGACTATGCATCTCAGTGGACTATGCATCTCTGTGGACTATATGTACATCTCAGTGGACTATACTTACTTCTCAGTGGACTATACTTACTTCTCAGTGGACTATACTTACTTCTCAGTAGACTATATGTACATCTCAGTGGACTATACTTACTTCTCAGTGGACTATACATCTAGGTGGACTATACTTACTTCTCAGTGGACTATGCATCTCAGTGGACTATGCATCTCAGTGGACTATGCATCTCAGTGGACTATACTTACTTCTCAGTGGACTATACTTACTTCTCAGTGGACTATATGTACATCTCAGTGGACTATACATCTCAGTGGACTATACATCTCAGTGGACTATACGTACATCTCAGTGGACTACATCTCAGTGGACTATACGTGCAACTCAGTGGATTATACATCTCAGTGGACTATACGTCTCCGTGGACTACATCTCCGTGGACTACACATCTCAGTGGACTACATCTCAGTGGACTATACGTACATCTCAGTGGACTACATCTCAGTGGACTATACGTACATCTCAGTGGACTATACATCTCAGTGGACTATACGTACATCTCAGTGGACTATACGTACATCTCAGTGGACTATACGTACATCTCAGTGGACTATACGTACATCTCAGTGGACTATACATCTCAGTGGACTATACGTACATCTCAGTGGACTACATCTCAGTGGACTATACGTACATCTCAGTGGACTACATCTCAGTGGACTATACGTACATCTCAGTGGACTATACATCTCAGTGGACTATACGTACATCTCAGTGGACTATACATCTCAGTGGACTATACGTACATCTCAGTGGGCTATACATCTCAGTGGACTATACATCTCAGTGGGCTATACATCTCAGTTGTCTATACGTACATCTCAGTGGACTATACATCTCAGTGGACTATACATCTCAGTGGGCTATACATCTCAGTGGGCTATACATCTCAGTTGTCTATACGTACATCTCAGTGGGCTATACATCTCAGTGGGCTATACATCTCAGTTGTCTATACGTACATCTCAGTGGACTATTCGTACATCTCAGTGGACTATACGTACATCTCAGTGGACTATATGTACATCTCAGTGGACTATACTTACTTCTCAGTGGACTATATGTACATCTCAGTGGACTATACGTACATCTCAGTGGACTATACGTACATCTCAGTGGACTATGCATCTCAGTGGACTATGCATCTCTGTGGACTATATGTACATCTCAGTGGACTATACTTACTTCTCAGTGGACTATACTTACTTCTCAGTGGACTATACTTACTTCTCAGTAGACTATATGTACATCTCAGTGGACTATATGTACATCTCAGTGGACTATACTTACTTCTCAGTGGACTATACATCTAGGTGGACTATACTTACTTCTCAGTGGACTATGCATCTCAGTGGACTATGCATCTCAGTGGACTATGCATCTCAGTGGACTATACTTACTTCTCAGTGGACTATACTTACTTCTCAGTGGACTATATGTACATCTCAGTGGACTATACATCTCAGTGGACTATACATCTCAGTGGACTATACGTACATCTCAGTGGACTACATCTCAGTGGACTATACGTGCATCTCAGTGGGTTATACATCTCAGTGGACTATACGTCTCCGTGGACTACATCTCCGTGGACTACACATCTCAGTGGACTACATCTCAGTGGACTATACGTACATCTCAGTGGACTACATCTCAGTGGACTATACGTACATCTCAGTGGACTATACGTACATCTCAGTGGACTATACGTACATCTCAGTGGACTATACGTACATCTCAGTGGACTATACATCTCAGTGGACTATACGTACATCTCAGTGGACTACATCTCAGTGGACTATACGTACATCTCAGTGGACTATACATCTCAGTGGACTATACGTACATCTCAGTGGACTATACATCTCAGTGGACTATATGTACATCTCAGTGGACTATACATCTCAGTGGACTATGCATCTCAGTGGACTATGCATCTCAGTGGACTATATGTACATCTCAGTGGACTATACATCTCAGTGGACTATGCATCTCAGTGGACTATGCATCTCAGTGGACTATGCATCTCAGTGGACTATGCATCTCAGTGGACTATGCATCTCAGTGGACTATACATCACAGTGGACTATACATCTCAGTGGACTATACGTACAGCTCAGTGGACTACATCTCAGTGGACTATACATCTCAGTGGACTATACGTACAGCTCAGTGGACTATACATCTCAGTGGACTATACGTACAGCTCAGTGGAATATACTTACTTCTCAGTGGACTATATGTACATCTCAGTGGACTATACATCTCAGTGGACTATACATCTCAGTGGACTATACATCTCAGTGGACTATACGTACAGCTCAGTGGACTATGCATCTCAGTGGACTATGCATCTCTGTGGACTATACTTACTTCTCAGTGGACTATATGTACATCTCAGTGGACTATGCATCTCAGTGGACTATACGTACATCTCAGTGGACTATGCATCTCAGTGGACTATGCATCTCTGTGGACTATACATCTCACTGGACTATACGTACATCTCAGTGGACTATGCATCTCAGTGGACTATACATCTCAGTGGACTATACTTCTCAGTAGACTATATGTACATCTCAGTGGACTATACTTACTTCTCAGTGGACTATGCATCTCAGTGGACTATACATCTCAGTGGACTATGCATCTCAGTGGACTATACTTACTTCTCAGTGGACTATACTTACTTCTCAGTGGACTATATGTACATCTCAGTGGACTATACATCTCAGTGGACAATACGTACATCTCAGTGGACCACATCTCAGTGGACAATACGTACATCTCAGTGGACTACATCTCAGTGGACTATACGTGCATCTCAGTGGGTTATACATCTCAGTGGACTATACGTCTCCGTGGACTACATCTCCGTGGACTACACATCTCAGTGGACTACATCTCAGTGGACTATGCGTACATCTCATTGGACTATACGTACATCTCAGTGGACTATACGTACATCTCAGTGGACTATACATCTCAGTGGACTATACGTACATCTCAGTGGACTATGCATCTCAGTGGACTATGCATCTCAGTGGACTATGCATCTCAGTGGACTATACTTACTTCTCAGTGGACTATATGTACATCTCAGTGGACTATATGTACATCTCAGTGGACTATATGTACATCTCAGTGGACTATACATCTCAGTGGACTATACATCACAGTGGACTATATGTACATCTCAGTGGACTATACATCACAGTGGACTATATGTACATCTCAGTGGACTATACATCTCAGTGGACTATACATCTCAGTGGACTATACGTACAGCTCAGTGGACTATACGTACAGCTCAGTGGACTATACTTACTTCTCAGTGGACTATATGTACATCTCAGTGGACTATATGTACATCTCAGTGGACTATACATCTCAGTGGACTATACGTACAGCTCAGTGGACTATACATCTCAGTGGACTATACGTACAGCTCAGTGGACTATGCATCTCAGTGGACTATGCATCTCTGTGGACTATACTTACTTCTCAGTGGAATATATGTACATCTCAGTGGACTATACTTACTTCTCAGTGGACTATATGTACATCTCAGTGGACTATGCATCTCAGTGGACTATACGTACATCTCAGTGGACTATACGTACATCTCAGTGGACTATATGTACATCTCAGTGGACTATACGTACATCTCAGTGGACTATGCATCTCAGTGGACTATACGTACATCTCAGTGGACTATGCATCTCAGTGGACTATACGTACATCTCAGTGGACTATAGGTACATCTCAGTGGACTATATGTACATCTCAGTGGATTATGCATCTCAGTGGACTATATGTACATCTCAGTGGATTATGCATCTCAGTGGACTATACGTACATCTCAGTGGACTATGCATCTCAGTGGACTATGCATCTCTGTGGACTATACATCTCAGTGGACTATACGTACATCTCAGTGGACTATGCATCTCAGTGGACTATACATCTCAGTGGACTATACGTACATCTCAGTGGACTATGCATCTCTGTGGACTATACATCTCAGTGGACTATACTTACTTCTCAGTGGACTATACTTACTTCTCAGTGGACTATACTTACTTCTCAGTGGACTATACTTACTTCTCAGTAGACTATATGTACATCTCAGTGGACTATACTTACTTCTCAGTGGACTATACATCTCAGTGGACTATACTTACTTCTCAGTGGACTATGCATCTCAGTGGACTATGCATCTCAGTGGACTATACTTACTTCTCAGTGGACTATACTTACTTCTCAGTGGACTATATGTACATCTCAGTGGACTATACATCTCAGTGGACTATACATCTCAGTGGACTATACGTACATCTTAGTGGGCTATACATCTCAGTGGACAATACGTACATCTCAGTGGACTACATCTCAGTGGACTATACGTGCATCTCAGTGGGTTATACATCTCAGTGGACTATACGTCTCCGTGGACTACATCTCCGTGGACTACACATCTCAGTGGACTACATCTCAGTGGACTATGCGTACATCTCAGTGGACTATACGTAAATCTCAGTGGACTATACGTACATCTCAGTGGACTATACATCTCAGTGGACTATACATCTCAGTGGACTATACGTACATCTCAGTGGACTACATCTCAGTGGACTATACGTACATCTCAGTGGACTATACATCTCAGTGGACTATACGTACATCTCAGTGGACTATACATCTCAGTGGACTATACGTACATCTCAGTGGACTACATCTCAGTGGACTATACGTACATCTCAGTGGACTACATCTCAGTGGACTATACGTACATCTCAGTGGACAATACATCTCAGTGGACTATACGTACAGCTCAGTGGACTATGCATCTCAGTGGACTATGCATCTCTGGACTATACTTACTTCTCAGTGGACTATATGTACATCTCAGTGGACTATGCATCTCAGTGGACTATACGTACATCTCAGTGGACTATACGTACATCTCAGTGGACTATGCATCTCAGTGGACTATGCATCTCTGTGGACTATATGTACATCTCAGTGGACTATACTTACTTCTCAGTGGACTATACTTACTTCTCAGTGGACTATACTTACTTCTCAGTGGACTATACTTACTTCTCAGTAGACTATATGTACATCTCAGTGGACTATACTTACTTCTCAGTGGACTATACATCTAGGTGGACTATACTTACTTCTCAGTGGACTATGCATCTCAGTGGACTATGCATCTCAGTGGATTATGCATCTCAGTGGACTATACTTACTTCTCAGTGGACCATACTTACTTCTCAGTGGACTATATGTACATCTCAGTGGACTATGCATCTCAGTGGACTATACATCTCAGTGGACTATACGTACATCTCAGTGGACTACATCTCAGTGGACTATACGTGCATCTCAGTGGGTTATACATCTCAGTGGACTATACGTCTCCGTGGACTACATCTCCGTGGACTACACATCTCAGTGGACTACATCTCAGTGGACTATACGTACATCTCAGTGGACTACATCTCAGTGGACTATACGTACATCTCAGTGGACTATACGTACATCTCAGTGGACTATACGTACATCTCAGTGGACTATACATCTCAGTATACTATACGTACATCTCAGTGGACTACATCTCAGTGGACTATACGTACATCTCAGTGGACTACATCTCAGTGGACTATACGTACATCTCAGTGGACTATACATCTCAGTGGACTATACGTACATCTCAGTGGACTATACATCTCAGTGGACTATACGTACATCTCAGTGGGCTATACATCTCAGTGGACTATACATCTCAGTGGGCTATACATCTCAGTTGTCTATACGTACATCTCAGTGGACTATACATCTCAGTGGACTATACATCTCAGTGGGCTATACATCTCAGTGGGCTATACATCTCAGTTGTCTATACGTACATCTCAGTGGGCTATACATCTCAGTGGGCTATACATCTCAGTTGTCTATACGTACATCTCAGTGGACTATACGTACATCTCAGTGGACTATACGTACATCTCAGTGGACTATACGTACATCTCAGTGGACTACATCTCAGTGGACTATACGTACATCTCAGTGGACTACATCTCAGTGGACTATACGTACATCTCAGTGGACTATACATCTCAGTGGACTATACGTACAGCTCAGTGGACTATGCATCTCAGTGGACTATGCATCTCTGTGGACTATACTTACTTCTCAGTGGACTATATGTACATCTCAGTGGACTATACTTACTTCTCAGTGGACTATATGTACATCTCAGTGGACTATGCATCTCAGTGGACTATACGTACATCTCAGTGGACTATACGTACATCTCAGTGGACTATGCATCTCAGTGGACTATGCATCTCTGTGGACTATATGTACATCTCAGTGGACTATACTTACTTCTCAGTGGACTATACTTACTTCTCAGTGGACTATACTTACTTCTCAGTAGACTATATGTACATCTCAGTGGACTATACTTACTTCTCAGTGGACTATACATCTAGGTGGACTATACTTACTTCTCAGTGGACTATGCATCTCAGTGGACTATGCATCTCAGTGGACTATACTTACTTCTCAGTGGACTATACTTACTTCTCAGTGGACTATACTTACTTCTCAGTGGACTATATGTACATCTCAGTGGACTATACATCTCAGTGGACTATACGTACATCTCAGTGGACTATACGTACATCTCAGTGGACTACATCTCAGTGGACTATACGTGCAACTCAGTGGATTATACATCTCAGTGGACTATACGTCTCCGTGGACTACATCTCCGTGGACTACACATCTCAGTGGACTACATCTCAGTGGACTATACGTACATCTCAGTGGACTACATCTCAGTGGACTATACGTACATCTCAGTGGACTATACATCTCAGTGGACTATACGTACATCTCAGTGGACTATACGTACATCTCAGTGGACTATACGTACATCTCAGTGGACTATACGTACATCTCAGTGGACTATACATCTCAGTGGACTATACGTACATCTCAGTGGACTACATCTCAGTGGACTATACGTACATCTCAGTGGACTACATCTCAGTGGACTATACGTACATCTCAGTGGACTATACATCTCAGTGGACTATACGTACATCTCAGTGGACTATACATCTCAGTGGACTATACGTACATCTCAGTGGGCTATACATCTCAGTGGACTATACATCTCAGTGGGCTATACATCTCAGTTGTCTATACGTACATCTCAGTGGACTATACATCTCAGTGGACTATACATCTCAGTGGGCTATACATCTCAGTGGGCTATACATCTCAGTTGTCTATACGTACATCTCAGTGGGCTATACATCTCAGTGGGCTATACATCTCAGTTGTCTATACGTACATCTCAGTGGACTATTCGTACATCTCAGTGGACTATACGTACATCTCAGTGGACTATACGTACATCTCAGTGGACTACATCTCAGTGGACTATACGTACATCTCAGTGGACTACATCTCAGTGGACTATACGTACATCTCAGTGGACTATACATCTCAGTGGACTATACGTACAGCTCAGTGGACTATGCATCTCAGTGGACTATGCATCTCTGTGGACTATACTTACTTCTCAGTGGACTATATGTACATCTCAGTGGACTATACTTACTTCTCAGTGGACTATATGTACATCTCAGTGGACTATGCATCTCAGTGGACTATACGTACATCTCAGTGGACGATACGTACATCTCAGTAGACTATGCATCTATGTGGACTATGCATCTCTGTGGACTATATGTACATCTCAGTGGACTATACTTACTTCTCAGTGGACTATACTTACTTCTCAGTGGACTATACTTACTTCTCAGTAGACTATATGTACATCTCAGTGGACTATACTTACTTCTCAGTGGACTATGCATCTCAGTGGACTATGCATCTCAGTGGACTATGCATCTCAGTGGACTATGCATCTCAGTGGACTATACTTACTTCTCAGTGGACTATACTTACTTCTCAGTGGACTATATGTACATCTCAGTGGACTACATCTCAGTGGACTATACGTACATCTCAGTGGACTATACATCTCAGTGGACTATACGTACAGCTCAGTGGACTATGCATCTCAGTGGACTATGCATCTCTGTGGACTATACTTACTTCTCAGTGGACTATATGTACATCTCAGTGGACTATACTTACTTCTCAGTGGACTATATGTACATCTCAGTGGACTATGCATCTCAGTGGACTATACGTACATCTCAGTGGACTATACGTACATCTCAGTGGACTATGCATCTCAGTGGACTATGCATCTCTGTGGACTATATGTACATCTCAGTGGACTATACTTACTTCTCAGTGGACTATACTTTCTTCTCAGTGGACTATACTTACTTCTCAGTAGACTATATGTACATCTCAGTGGACTATACTTACTTCTCAGTGGACTATGCATCTCAGTGGACTATGCATCTCTGTGGACTATATGTACATCTCAGTGGACTATACTTACTTCTCAGTGGACTATACTTTCTTCTCAGTGGACTATACTTACTTCTCAGTGGACTATATGTACATCTCAGTGGACTATACATCTCAGTGGACTATACGTACATCTTAGTGGGCTATACATCTCAGTGGACAATACGTACATCTCAGTGGACTACATCTCAGTGGACTATACGTGCATCTCAGTGGGTTATACATCTCAGTGGACTATACGTCTCCGTGGACTACATCTCCGTGGACTACACATCTCAGTGGACTACATCTCAGTGGACTATACGTACATCTCAGTGGACTACATCTCAGTGGACTACATCTCAGTGGACTACATCTCAGTGGACTATACATCTCAGTGGACTATACATCTCAGTGGACTATACATCTCATTGGGCTATACATCTCAGTGGGCTATACATCTCAGTGGGCTATACATCTCAGTGGGCTATACATCTCAGTGGACTACATCTCAGTGAGCTATACGTACATCTCAGTGGACTACATCTCAGTGGACTATACGTACATCTCAGTGGGCTATACATCTCAGTAGAATATACATACATCTCAGTGGACTATACGTACATCTCAGTGGACTATACGTAGATCTCAGTGGACTATACATCTCAGTGGACTATACATCTCAGTGGACTATACGTACATCTCAGTGAACTACATTTCAGTGGACTATACGTACATCTCAGTGGACTATATGTACATCTCAGTGGACTACATCTCAGTGGACTATACGTACATCTCAGTGGACTATACGTACATCTCAGTGGACTACATCTCAGTGGACTATACGTACATCTTAGTGGGCTATACATCTCAGTGGACTATATGTACATCTTAGTGGACTATATGTACATCTCAGTGGACTATGCGTACATCTCAGTGGACTATACATCTCAGTGGATTATACGTACATCTCAGTGGACTATACATCTCAGTGGACTATACATCTCAGTGGACTACATCTCAGTGGACTATATGTACATCTCAGTGGACTACATCTCAGTGGACTATACATCTCAGTGGGCTATACATACATCTCAGTGGACTATACGTACATCTCAGTGGACTATACATCTCAGTGGACTATACGTACATCTCTGTGGACTATACATCTCTGTGGACTATACATCTCAGTGGACTATACGTACTTCTCAGTGGACTATACGTACATCTCAGTGGACTATACATCTCAGTGGACAATACGTACATCTCAGTGGACTATTCGTGCATCGCAGTGGGTTATACATCTCAGTGGACTATACGTACATCTCAGTGGACTATACATCTCAGTGGACTATACGTACATCTCAGTGGACTATACATCTCCGTGGACTACATCTCCGTGGACTACACATCTCAGTGGACTACACATCTCAGTGGACAATACGTACATCTCAGTGGACTACATCTCAGTGGACTATACGTACATCTCAGTGGACTATACATCTCAGTGGACTATACATCTCAGTGGACTATACATCTCAGTGGACTATACATCTCAGTGGGCTATACATCTCAGTGGACTATACATCTCAGTGGGCTATACATCTCAGTGGTCTACATCTCAGTGGACTATACATCTCAGTGGACTACATCTCAGTGGACTACATCTAAGTGGACTATACATCTCAGTGGGCTATACATCTCAGTGGGCTATACATCTCAGTGGGCTATACATCTCAGTGGACTATACGTACATCTCAGTGGACTATACATCTCAGTGGACTATACATCTCAGTGGGCTATACATCTCAGTGGGCTATACATCTCAGTGGGCTATACATCTCAGTGAACTACATCTCAGTGGACAATACGTACATCTCAGTGGACTACATCTCAGTGGACTACATCTCAGTGGACTATACGTGCATCTCAGTGGGTTATACATCTCCGTGGACTATGCATCTCCGTGGACTACATCTCAGTGGACTATACATCTCAGTGGACTATACGTACATCTCAGTGGGCTATACATCTCAGTGGACTATACATCTCAGTGGACTATACGTACATCTCAGTGGACTATACATCTCAGTGGACTATACATCTCAGTGGGCTATACATCTCAGTGGGCTATACATCTCAGTGGACTATACATCTCAGTGGACTATACGTACATCTCAGTGGGCTATACATCTCAGTGGACTATACATCTCAGTGGACTATACGTACATCTCAGTGGACTATACATCTCAGTGGACTATACATCTCAGTGGGCTATACATCTCAGTGGACTATACATCTCAGTGGACTATACATCTCAGTGGTCTATACATCTCAGTGGACTACATCTCAGTGGGCTATACATCTCAGTGGGCTATACATCTCAGTGGACTATACATCTCAGTGGACTATACGTACATCTTAGTGGGCTATACATCTCAGTGGACAATACGTACATCTCAGTGGACTACATCTCAGTGGACTACATCTCAGTGGACTACATCTCAGTGGACTATACGTGCATCTCAGTGGACTATACATCTCAGTGGACTATACATCTCAGTGGACTATACATCTCAGTGGGCTATACATCTCAGTGGACTATACGTACATCTCAGTGGACTATACGTACATCTCAGTGGACT
Organism: Zingel zingel; assembly: GCA_023566125.1. Lineage (NCBI taxonomy): Eukaryota > Metazoa > Chordata > Actinopteri > Perciformes > Percidae > Zingel > Zingel zingel. Next base: position 35,859,389 of record CM042325.1, on the reverse strand, counting down.
ATACATCTCAGTGGACTATACATCTCAGTGGACTATACATCTCAGTGGGCTATACATCTCAGTGGACTATACGTACATCTCAGTGGGCTATACATCTCAGTGGACTATACGTACATCTTAGTGGGCTATACATCTCAGTGGACAATACGTACATCTCAGTGGACTACATCTCAGTGGACTATACGTACATCTCAGTGGGCTATACATCTCAGTAGAATATACATACATCTCAGTGGACTATACGTACATCTCAGTGGACTGTACGTAGATCTCAGTGGACTATACATCTCAGTGGACTATACGTACATCTCAGTGAACTACATTTCAGTGGACTATACGTACATCTCAGTGGACTATATGTACATCTCAGTGGACTACATCTCAGTGGACTATAGGTACATCTCAGTGGACTATACGTACATCTCAGTGGACTACATCTCAGTGGACTATACGTACATCTTAGTGGGCTATACATCTCAGTGGACTATACGTACATCTCAGTGGACTATACATCTCAGTGGACTATACGTACATCTCAGTGGACTATACGTACATCTCAGTGACTATACGTACATCTTAGTGGACTATATGTACATCTCAGTGGACTATGCGTACATCTCAGTGGACTATACGTACATCTCAGTGGACTATACGTACATCTCAGTGGACTATACGTACATCTCAGTGGACTATGCGTACATCTCAGTGGACTATGCGTACATCTCAGTGGACTATACATCTCAGTGGATTATACGTACATCTCAGTGGACTATACATCTCAGTGGACTATACGTACATCTCAGTGGACTACATCTCAGTGGACTATATGTACATCTCAGTGGACTACATCTCAGTGGACTATACATCTCAGTGGGCTATACATACATCTCAGTGGACTATACGTACATCTCAGTGGACTATACATCTCAGTGGACTATACGTACATCTCTGTGGACTATACATCTCTGTGGACTATACATCTCAGTGGACTATACGTACATCTCAGTGGACTATACATCTCAGTGGACTATACGTACAGCTCAGTGGACTATACTTACTTCTCAGTGGACTATACGTACAGCTCAGTGGACTATACGTACAGCTCAGTGGACTATACTTACTTCTCAGTGGACTATACGTACATCTCAGTGGACTATACATCTCAGTGGACTATACATCTCAGTGGACTACATCTCAGTGGACTATACATCTCAGTGGACTATACATCTCAGTGGACTACATCTCAGTGGACTATACATCTCAGTGGACTATACATCTCAGTGGACTACATCTCAGTGGACTACATCTCAGTGGACTATACATCTCAGTGGTCTATACATCTCAGTGGACTACATCTCAGTGGGCTATACATCTCAGTGGGCTATACATCTCATTGGGCTATACATCTCATTGGGCTATACATCTCAGTGGACTATACATCTCAGTGGGCTATACATCTCAGTGGACTATACATCTCAGTGGACTATACATCTCAGTGGACTATACGTACATCTTAGTGGGCTATACATCTCAGTGGACAATACGTACATCTCAGTGGACTACATCTCAGTGGACTACATCTCAGTGGACTACATCTCAGTGGACTATACGTGCATCTCAGTGGACTATACATCTCAGTGGACTATACATCTCAGTGGGCTATACATCTCAGTGGACTATACGTACATCTCAGTGGACTATACGTACATCTCAGTGGACTATACATCTCAGTGGACTATACATCTCAGTGGACTATACATCTCAGTGGACTATACATCTCAGTGGACTATACATCTCAGTGGACTATACGTACATCTCAGTGGGCTATACATCTCAGTGGACTATACGTACATCTTAGTGGGCTATACATCTCAGTGGACAATACGTACATCTCAGTGGACTACATCTCAGTGGACTACATCTCAGTGGACTATACGTGCATCTCAGTGGGTTATACATCTCCGTGGACTATACATCTCCGTGGACTACATCTCAGTGGACTATACATCTCAGTGGACTATACGTACATCTCAGTGGACTATACGTACATCTCAGTGGGCTATACATCTCAGTGGACTACATCTCAGTGGACTATACATCTCAGTGGACTATACATCTCAGTGGACTACATCTCAGTGGACTATACATCTCAGTGGACTATACATCTCAGTGGTCTATACATCTCAGTGGACTACATCTCAGTGGGCTATACATCTCAGTGGACTATACATCTCAGTGGACTACATCTCAGTGGGCTATACATCTCAGTGGGCTATACATCTCAGTGGACTACATCTCAGTGGGCTATACATCTCATTGGGCTATACATCTCAGTGGACTACATCTCAGTGGACTATACATCTCAGTGGGCTATACATCTCAGTGGACTATACATCTCAGTGGACTATACATCTCAGTGGACTATACGTACATCTTAGTGGGCTATACATCTCAGTGGACTATACGTACATCTTAGTGGGCTATACATCTCAGTGGACTATACGTACATCTCAGTGGACTATACATCTCAGTGGACTATACGTACATCTTAGTGGGCTATACATCTCAGTGGACAATACGTACATCTCAGTGGACTACATCTCAGTGGACTATACCTGCATCTCAGTGGGTTATACATCTCCGTGGACTATACATCTCCGTGGACTACATCTCAGTGGACTATACATCTCAGTGGACTATACGTACATCTCAGTGGCCTATACGTACATCTCAGTGGACTATACATCTCAGTGGGCTATACATCTCAGTGGGCAATACATCTCAGTTGTCTATACGTATATCTCAGTGGACTATACGTACATCTCAGTCGACTATACATCTCAGTGGACTATACATCTCAGTGGACTATACATCTCAGTGGACTATACATCTCAGTGGACTATACTTACTTCTCAGTGGACTATACTTACTTCTCAGTGGACTATACGTACATCTCAGTGGACTATACATCTCAGTGGACTATACATCTCAGTGGACTATACATCTCAGTGGACTATACATCTCAGTGGACTACATCTCAGTGGACTACATCTCAGTGGACTATACATCTCAGTGGACTATACATCTCAGTGGACTACATCTCAGTGGACTACATCTCAGTGGACTATACATCTCAGTGGTCTATACATCTCAGTGGACTACATCTCAGTGGGCTATACATCTCAGTGGGCTATACATCTCATTGGGCTATACATCTCATTGGGCTATACATCTCAGTGGGCTATACATCTCAGTGGGCTATACATCTCAGTGGACTATACATCTCAGTGGACTATACATCTCAGTGGACTATACATCTCAGTGGACTATACGTACATCTTAGTGGGCTATACATCTCAGTGGACAATACGTACATCTCAGTGGACTACATCTCAGTGGACTACATCTCAGTGGACTACATCTCAGTGGACTACATCTCAGTGGACTATACATCTCAGTGGACTATACATCTCAGTGGACTATACATCTCAGTGGACTATACATCTCAGTGGACTATACATCTCAGTGGACTATACATCTCAGTGGGCTATACATCTCAGTGGACTATACGTACATCTCAGTGGGCTATACATCTCAGTGGACTATACGTACATCTTAGTGGGCTATACATCTCAGTGGACAATACGTACATCTCAGTGGACTACATCTCAGTGGACTACATCTCAGTGGACTATACGTGCATCTCAGTGGGTTATACATCTCCGTGGACTATACATCTCCGTGGACTACATCTCAGTGGACTATACATCTCAGTGGACTATACGTACATCTCACTGGACTATACGTACATCTCAGTGGGCTATACATCTCAGTGGACTATACATCTCAGTGGACTAAATCTCAGTGGACTATACATCTCAGTGGACTATACATCTCAGTGGACTACATCTCAGTGGACTATACATCTCAGTGGTCTATACATCTCAGTGGACTACATCTCAGTGGGCTCTACATCTCAGTGGGCTACATCTCAGTGGGCTATACATCTCAGTGGAATATACATCTCAGTGGGCTATACATCTCAGTGGACTACATCTCAGTGGACTATACATCTCAGTGGACTACATCTCAGTGGACTACATCTCAGTGGACTACATCTCAGTGGACTATACATCTCAGTGGACTACATCTCAGTGGACTACATCTCAGTGGACTATACATCTCAGTGGGCTATACATCTCAGTGGACTACATCTCAGTGGACTATACATCTCAGTGGGCTATACATCTCAGTGGACTACATCTCAGTGGGCTATACATCTCATTGGGCTATACATCTCAGTGGACTACATCTCAGTGGACTATACATCTCAGTGGGCTATACATCTCAGTGGACTATACATCTCAGTGGACTATACATCTCAGTGGACTATACATCTCAGTGGACTATACATCTCAGTGGACTATACGTACATCTTAGTGGGCTATACATCTCAGTGGACTATACGTACATCTTAGTGGGCTATACATCTCAGTGGACTATACGTACATCTCAGTGGACTATACATCTCAGTGGACTATACGTACATCTTAGTGGGCTATACATCTCAGTGGACAATACGTACATCTCAGTGGACTATACATCTCAGTGGACTATACGTACATCTCAGTGGCCTATACGTACATCTCAGTGGACTATACATCTCAGTGGGCTATACATCTCAGTGGGCTATACATCTCAGTTGTCTATACGTATATCTCAGTGGACTATACGTACATCTCAGTCGACTATACATCTCAGTGGACTATACATCTCAGTGGACTATACATCTCAGTGGACTATACATCTCAGTGGTCTATACATCTCAGTGGTCTATACATCTCAGTGGACTACATCTCAGTGGACTACATCTCAGTGGGCTATACATCTCAGTGGGCTATACATCTCATTGGGCTATACATCTCAGTGGACTACATCTCAGTGGACTACATCTCAGTGGACTATACATCTCAGTGGGCTATACATCTCAGTGGACTATACATCTCATTGGGCTATACATCTCATTGGGCTATACATCTCAGTGGGCTATACATCTCAGTGGGCTATACATCTCAGTGGACTACATCTCAGTGAGCTATACGTACATGTCAGTGGACTATACATCTCAGTGGAATATACATCTCAGTGGACTATACGTAGATCTCAGTGCACTATACGTAGATCTCAGTGGACTATACATCTCAGTGGACTATACATCTCAGTGGACTATACATCTCAGTGGACTATACGTACATCTCAGTGGACTACATTTCAGTGGACTATACGTACATCTCAGTGGACTATATGTACATCTCAGTGGACTACATCTCAGTGGACTATACGTACATCTCAGTGGACTATACGTACATCTCAGTGGACTATACGTACATCTTAGTGGACTATACGTACATCTCAGTGGACTATACATCTCAGTGGGCTATACATCTCAGTGGGCTATACATCTCAGTGGACAATACGTACATCTCAGTGAACTACATCTCAGTGGACTACATCTCAGTGGACTACATCTCAGTGGACTATACGTGCATCTCAGTGGGTTATACATCTCCGTGGACTATACATCTCAGTGGACTATACATCTCAGTGGACTATACATCTCAGTGGACTATACGTACATCTCAGTGGACTATACGTACATCTCAGTGGACTATACATCTCAGTGGACTACATCTCAGTGGACTACATCTCAGTGGACTACATCTCAGTGGGCTATACATCTCAGTGGACTATACATCTCAGTGGACTATACATCTCAGTGGACTATACGTACATCTTAGTGGGCTATACATCTCAGTGGACAATACGTACATCTCAGTGGACTACATCTCAGTGGACTACATCTCAGTGGACTATACGTGCATCTCAGTGGACTATACATCTCAGTGGACTATACATCTCAGTGGACTATACATCTCAGTGGGCTATACATCTCAGTGGGCTATACGTACATCTCAGTGGACTATACATCTCAGTGGACTATACATCTCAGTGGACTATACATCTCAGTGGGCTATACATCTCAGTGGACTATACGTACATCTCAGTGGGCTATACATCTCAGTGGACTATATGTACATCTCAGTGGACTACATCTCAGTGGACTATACATACATCTCAGTGACTATACGTACATCTCAGTGGACTATGCGTACATCTCAGTGGACTATGCGTACATCTCAGTGGACTATGCATCTCAGTGGACTATACGTACATCTCAGTGGACTACATCTCAGTGGACTATACGTACATCTCAGTGGACTACATCTCAGTGGACTACATCTCAGTGACTATACGTACATCTTAGTGGACTATATGTACATCTCAGTGGACTATACATCTCAGTGGACTATGCGTACATCTCAGTGGACTATACATACATCTCAGTGGGCTATACATCTCAGTGGGCTATACGTACATCTCAGTGGGCTATACGTACATCTCAGTGGGCTATACGTACATCTCAGTGGACTATACATCTCAGTGGACTATACGTACATCTCAGTGGACTATACGTACATCTCAGTGGACTACATTTCAGTGGACTATACGTACATCTCAGTGGACTATATGTACATCTCAGTGGACTACATCTCAGTGGACTATACGTACATCTCAGTGGACTATACGTACATCTCAGTGGACTATACGTACATCTTAGTGGGCTATACATCTCAGTGGACTATACGTACATCTCAGTGGACTATACGTACATCTCAGTGGGCTATACATCTCAGTGGACTATACGTACATCTCAGTGGTCTATAAATCTCAGTGGACTATACATACATCTCAGTGACTATACGTACATCTTAGTGGACTATGCGTACATCTCAGTGGACTATGCGTACATCTCAGTGGACTATGCGTACATCTCAGTGGACTACATCTCAGTGGACTATACGTACATCTCAGTGGACTACATCTCAGTGGACTACATCTCAGTGGACTATACGTGCATCTCAGTGGACTATACATCTCAGTGGGCTATACATCTCAGTGGGCTATACATCTCAGTGGGCTATACATCTCAGTGGGCTATACATCTCAGTGGACTATACGTACATCTCAGTGGACTATACATCTCAGTGGACTATACATCTCAGTGGGCTATACGTACATCTCAGTGGGCTATACGTACATCTCAGTGGGCTATACGTACATCTCAGTGGGCTATACGTACATCTCAGTGGACTATACATCTCAGTGGACTATACATCTCAGTGGACTATACGTACATCTCAGTGGACTACATTTCAGTGGACTATACGTACATCTCAGTGGACTATATGTACATCTCAGTGGACTACATCTCAGTGGACTATACGTACATCTCAGTGGGCTATACATCTCAGTGGACTATATGTACATCTCAGTGGACTATACGTACATCTCAGTGGACTATACGTACATCTCAGTGGGCTATACATCTCAGTGGACTATACGTACATCTCAGTGGTCTATACATCTCAGTGGACTATACGTACATCTCAGTGGACTACATCTCAGTGGACTACATCTCAGTGACTATACGTACATCTTAGTGGACTATATGTACATCTCAGTGACTATACGTACATCTTAGTGGACTATGCGTACATCTCAGTGGACTATGCGTACATCTCAGTGGGCTATGCGTACATCTCAGTGGACTATACATCTCAGTGGACTATACGTACATCTCAGTGGACTACATCTCAGTGGACTATACGTACATCTCAGTGGACTACATCTCAGTGGACTACATCTCAGTGACTATACGTACATCTTAGTGGACTATATGTACATCTCAGTGGACTATACATCTCAGTGGACTACATCTCAGTGGACTATACATCTCAGTGGACTATACGTACATCTCACTGGACTATACGTACATCTCAGTGGGCTATACATCTCAGTGGACTATACATCTCAGTGGACTAAATCTCAGTGGACTATACATCTCAGTGGACTATACATCTCAGTGGACTACATCTCAGTGGACTATACATCTCAGTGGTCTATACATCTCAGTGGACTACATCTCAGTGGGCTCTACATCTCAGTGGGCTACATCTCAGTGGGCTATACATCTCAGTGGAATATACATCTCAGTGGGCTATACATCTCAGTGGACTACATCTCAGTGGACTATACATCTCAGTGGACTACATCTCAGTGGACTACATCTCAGTGGACTACATCTCAGTGGACTATACATCTCAGTGGACTACATCTCAGTGGACTACATCTCAGTGGACTATACATCTCAGTGGGCTATACATCTCAGTGGACTACATCTCAGTGGACTATACATCTCAGTGGGCTATACATCTCAGTGGGCTATACATCTCAGTGGACTACATCTCAGTGGGCTATACATCTCATTGGGCTATACATCTCAGTGGACTACATCTCAGTGGACTATACATCTCAGTGGGCTATACATCTCAGTGGACTATACATCTCAGTGGACTATACATCTCAGTGGACTATACATCTCAGTGGACTATACGTACATCTTAGTGGGCTATACATCTCAGTGGACTATACGTACATCTTAGTGGGCTATACATCTCAGTGGACTATACGTACATCTCAGTGGACTATACATCTCAGTGGACTATACGTACATCTTAGTGGGCTATACATCTCAGTGGACAATACGTACATCTCAGTGGACTATACATCTCAGTGGACTATACGTACATCTCAGTGGCCTATACGTACATCTCAGTGGACTATACATCTCAGTGGGCTATACATCTCAGTGGGCTATACATCTCAGTTGTCTATACGTATATCTCAGTGGACTATACGTACATCTCAGTCGACTATACATCTCAGTGGACTATACATCTCAGTGGACTATACATCTCAGTGGACTATACATCTCAGTGGTCTATACATCTCAGTGGTCTATACATCTCAGTGGACTACATCTCAGTGGGCTATACATCTCAGTGGGCTATACATCTCATTGGGCTATACATCTCAGTGGACTACATCTCAGTGGACTACATCTCAGTGGACTATACATCTCAGTGGGCTATACATCTCAGTGGACTATAAATCTCATTGGGCTATACATCTCATTGGGCTATACATCTCAGTGGGCTATACATCTCAGTGGGCTATACATCTCAGTGGACTACATCTCAGTGAGCTATACGTACATGTCAGTGGACTATACATCTCAGTGGAATATACATCTCAGTGGACTATACGTAGATCTCAGTGCACTATACGTAGATCTCAGTGGACTATACATCTCAGTGGACTATACATCTCAGTGGACTATACATCTCAGTGGACTATACGTACATCTCAGTGGACTACATTTCAGTGGACTATACGTACATCTCAGTGGACTATATGTACATCTCAGTGGACTACATCTCAGTGGACTATACGTACATCTCAGTGGACTATACGTACATCTCAGTGGACTATACGTACATCTTAGTGGACTATACGTACATCTCAGTGGACTATACATCTCAGTGGGCTATACATCTCAGTGGGCTATACATCTCAGTGGACAATACGTACATCTCAGTGAACTACATCTCAGTGGACTACATCTCAGTGGACTACATCTCAGTGGACTATACGTGCATCTCAGTGGGTTATACATCTCCGTGGACTATACATCTCAGTGGACTATACATCTCAGTGGACTATACATCTCAGTGGACTATACGTACATCTCAGTGGACTATACGTACATCTCAGTGGACTATACATCTCAGTGGACTACATCTCAGTGGACTACATCTCAGTGGACTACATCTCAGTGGGCTATACATCTCAGTGGACTATACATCTCAGTGGACTATACATCTCAGTGGACTATACGTACATCTTAGTGGGCTATACATCTCAGTGGACAATACGTACATCTCAGTGGACTACATCTCAGTGGACTACATCTCAGTGGACTATACGTGCATCTCAGTGGACTATACATCTCAGTGGACTATACATCTCAGTGGACTATACATCTCAGTGGGCTATACATCTCAGTGGGCTATACGTACATCTCAGTGGACTATACATCTCAGTGGACTATACATCTCAGTGGACTATACATCTCAGTGGGCTATACATCTCAGTGGACTATACGTACATCTCAGTGGGCTATACATCTCAGTGGACTATATGTACATCTCAGTGGACTACATCTCAGTGGACTATACATCTCAGTGGACTATACGTACATCTCAGTGGACTATACATCTCTGTGGACTATACATCTCAGTGGACTATACGTACATCTCAGTGGACTATACATCTCAGTGGACTATACGTACATCTCAGTGGACTATACATCTCAGTGGACTATACATCTCAGTGGACTATACGTACAGCTCAGTGGACTATACTTACTTCTCAGTGGACTATACGTACATCTCAGTGGACTATACATCTCAGTGGACTATACATCTCAGTGGACTATACATCTCAGTGGAATACATCTCAGTGGACTATACATCTCAGTGGTCTATACATCTCAGTGGACTACATCTCAGTGGACTACATCTCATTGGGCTATACATCTCATTGGGCTATACATCTCAGTGGACTACATCTCAGTGGACTATACATCTCAGTGGGCTATACATCTCAGTGGGCTATACATCTCAGTGGACTATACATCTCAGTGGACTATACATCTCAGTGGACTATACATCTCAGTGGACTATACGTACATCTTAGTGGGCTATACATCTCATTGGACAATACGTACATCTCAGTGGACTATATCTCAGTGGACTACATCTCAGTGGACTACATCTCAGTGGACTATACGTGCATCTCAGTGGACTATACATCTCAGTGGACTATACATACATCTCAGTGGACTATACGTACATCTCAGTGGACTATACATCTCAGTGGACTATACATCTCAGTGGACTACATTTCAGTGGACTATACATCTCAGTGGACTATAAATCTCAGTGGACTATAAATCTCAGTGGACTATACATATCAGTGGACTATACATCTCAGTGGTCTATACATCTCAGTGGACTACATCTCAGTGGGCTATACATCTCAGTGGGCTATACATCTCAGTGGACTACATCTCAGTGGACTACATCTCAGTGGGCTATACATCTCATTGGGCTATACATCTCATTGGGCTATACATCTCAGTGGACTACATCTCAGTGGACTATACATCTCAGTGGGCTATACATCTCAGTGGGCTATACATCTCAGTGGACTATACATCTCAGTGGACTATACATCTCAGTGGACTATACGTACATCTTAGTGGGCTATACATCTCAGTGGACTATACGTACATCTCAGTGGACTATACATCTCAGTGGACTATACGTACATCTTAGTGGGCTATACATCTCAGTGGACAATACGTACATCTCAGTGGACTACATCTCAGTGGACTATACGTGCATCTCAGTGGACTATACATCTCCGTGGACTACATCTCAGTGGACTATACATCTCAGTGGACTATACGTACATCTCAGTGGACTATACGTACATCTCAGTGGACTATACATCTCAGTGGGCATCTCAGTTTTCTATACGTATATCTCAGTGGACTATACGTACATCTCAGTCGACTATACATCTCAGTGGACTATACATCTCAGTGGACTATACATCTCAGTGGACTATACATCTCAGTGGACTATACATCTCAGTGGACTACATCTCAGTGGGCTATACATCTCATTGGGCTATACATCTCATTGGGCTATACATCTCATTGGGCTATACATCTCATTGGGCTATACATCTCATTGGGCTATACATCTCAGTGGACTACATCTCAGTGGGCTACATCTCAGTGGGCTATACATCTCAGTGGACTATACATCTCAGTGGGCTATACATCTCAGTGGGCTATACATCTCATTAGGCTATACATCTCAGTGGGCTATACATCTCAGTGGGCTATACATCTCAGTGGGCTATACATCTCAGTGGACTACATCTCAGTGAGCTATACGTACATCTCAGTGGACTATACATCTCAGTGGGCTATACATCTCAGTGGGCTATACATCTCAGTGGGCTATACATCTCAGTGGGCTATACATCTCAGTGGGCTATACGTACATCTCAGTGGACTATACATCTCAGTGGAATATACATCTCAGTGGACTATACGTAGATCTCAGTGGACTATACGTAGATCTCAGTGGACTATACATCTCAGTGGACTATACGTACATCTCAGTGGACTACATTTCAGTGGACTATACGTACATCTCAGTGGACTATATGTACATCTCAGTGGACTACATCTCAGTGGACTACATCTCAGTGGACTATACGTACATCTCAGTGGACTATACGTACATCTCAGTGGACTATACGTACATCTCAGTGGACTATACGTACATCTCAGTGGACTATACGTACATCTCAGTGGACTATACATCTCAGTGGACTATACATACATCTCAGTGACTATACGTACATCTCAGTGGTCTATACATCTCAGTGGACTATACATACATCTCAGTGACTATACGTACATCTCAGTGGACTATGCGTACATCTCAGTGGACTATGCGTACATCTCAGTGGACTATGCATCTCAGTGGACTATACGTACATCTCAGTGGACTACATCTCAGTGGACTATACGTACATCTCAGTGGACTACATCTCAGTGGACTACATCTCAGTGACTATACGTACATCTTAGTGGACTATATGTACATCTCAGTGGACTATACATCTCAGTGGACTATGCGTACATCTCAGTGGACTATACATACATCTCAGTGGGCTATACATCTCAGTGGGCTATACGTACATCTCAGTGGGCTATACGTACATCTCAGTGGGCTATACGTACATCTCAGTGGACTATACATCTCAGTGGACTATACGTACATCTCAGTGGACTATACGTACATCTCAGTGGACTACATTTCAGTGGACTATACGTACATCTCAGTGGACTATATGTACATCTCAGTGGACTACATCTCAGTGGACTATACGTACATCTCAGTGGACTATACGTACATCTCAGTGGACTATACGTACATCTTAGTGGGCTATACATCTCAGTGGACTATACGTACATCTCAGTGGACTATACGTACATCTCAGTGGGCTATACATCTCAGTGGACTATACGTACATCTCAGTGGTCTATAAATCTCAGTGGACTATACATACATCTCAGTGACTATACGTACATCTTAGTGGACTATGCGTACATCTCAGTGGACTATGCGTACATCTCAGTGGACTATGCGTACATCTCAGTGGACTACATCTCAGTGGACTATACGTACATCTCAGTGGACTACATCTCAGTGGACTACATCTCAGTGGACTATACGTGCATCTCAGTGGACTATACATCTCAGTGGGCTATACATCTCAGTGGGCTATACATCTCAGTGGGCTATACATCTCAGTGGACTATACGTACATCTCAGTGGACTATACATCTCAGTGGACTATACATCTCAGTGGGCTATACGTACATCTCAGTGGGCTATACGTACATCTCAGTGGGCTATACGTACATCTCAGTGGGCTATACGTACATCTCAGTGGACTATACATCTCAGTGGACTATACATCTCAGTGGACTATACGTACATCTCAGTGGACTACATTTCAGTGGACTATACGTACATCTCAGTGGACTATATGTACATCTCAGTGGACTACATCTCAGTGGACTATACGTACATCTCAGTGGGCTATACATCTCAGTGGACTATATGTACATCTCAGTGGACTATACGTACATCTCAGTGGACTATACGTACATCTCAGTGGGCTATACATCTCAGTGGACTATACGTACATCTCAGTGGTCTATACATCTCAGTGGACTATACGTACATCTCAGTGGACTACATCTCAGTGGACTACATCTCAGTGACTATACGTACATCTTAGTGGACTATATGTACATCTCAGTGACTATACGTACATCTTAGTGGACTATGCGTACATCTCAGTGGACTATGCGTACATCTCAGTGGGCTATGCGTACATCTCAGTGGACTATACATCTCAGTGGACTATACGTACATCTCAGTGGACTACATCTCAGTGGACTATACGTACATCTCAGTGGACTACATCTCAGTGGACTACATCTCAGTGACTATACGTACATCTTAGTGGACTATATGTACATCTCAGTGGACTATACATCTCAGTGGACTATGCGTACATCTCAGTGGACTATGCGTACAGCTCAGTGGACTATGCATACATCTCAGTGGGCTATACATCTCAGTGGGCTATACGTACATCTCAGTGGGCTATACGTACATCTCAGTGGGCTATACGTACATCTCAGTGGACTATACGTACATCTCAGTGGACTATACGTACATCTCAGTGGACTATACATCTCAGTGGACTATACGTACATCTCTGTGGACTATACATCTCTGTGGGCTATACGTACATCTCAGTGGACTATACTTCTCAGTGGACTATACGTACATCTCAGTGGACTATACATCTCAGTGGACTATATGTACATCTTAGTGGACTATACATCTCAGTGGACTACATCTCAGTGGACTATACATCTCAGTGGACTATACATCTCAGTGGACTACATCTCAGTGGACTATACATCTCAGTGGACTATAAATCTCAGTGGACTACATCTCAGTGGACTATACATATCAGTGGACTATACATCTCAGTGGTCTATACATCTCAGTGGACTACATCTCAGTGGGCTATACATCTCAGTGGGCTATACATCTCAGTGGACTACATCTCAGTGGGCTATACATCTAATTGGGCTATACATCTCATTGGGCTATACATCTCAGTGGACTACATCTCAGTGGACTATACATCTCAGTGGGCTATACATCTCAGTGGACTATACATCTCAGTGGACTATACATCTCAGTGGACTATACGTACATCTTAGTGGGCTATACATCTCAGTGGACTATACGTACATCTCAGTGGACTATACATCTCAGTGGACTATACGTACATCTTAGTGGGCTATACATCTCAGTGGACAATACGTACATCTCAGTGGACTACATCTCAGTGGACTATACGTGCATCTCAGTGGGTTATACATCTCCGTGGACTATACATCTCCGTGGACTACATCTCAGTGGACTATACATCTCAGTGGACTATACGTACATCTCAGTGGACTATACGTACATCTCAGTGGACTATACGTACATCTCAGTGGGCATCTCAGTTGTCTATACGTATATCTCAGTGGACTATACGTACATCTCAGTGGACTATACATCTCAGTGGACTATACATCTCAGTGGACTATACATCTCAGTGGACTATACATCTCAGTGGACTACATCTCAGTGGACTACATCTCAGTGGGTTATACATCTCATTGGGCTATACATCTCATTGGGCTATACATCTCATTGGGCTATACATCTCAGTGGACTACATCTCAGTGGACTACATCTCAGTGGGCTATACATCTCAGTGGGCTATACATCTCAGTGGACTATACATCTCAGTGGACTATACATCTCAGTGGGCTATACATCTCATTGGGCTATACATCTCAGTGGGCTATACATCTCAGTGGGCTATACATCTCAGTGGGCTATACATCTCAGTGGACTACATCTCAGTGAGCTATACGTACATCTCAGTGGACTATACATCTCAGTGGGCTATACATCTCAGTGGGCTATACATCTCAGTGGGCTATACATCTCAGTGGGCTATACATCTCAGTGGGCTATACGTACATCTCAGTGGACTATACATCTCAGTGGAATATACATCTCAGTGGACTATACGTAGATCTCAGTGGACTATACGTAGATCTCAGTGGACTATACGTAGATCTCAGTGGACTATACATCTCAGTGGACTATACGTACATCTCAGTGGACTACATTTCAGTGGACTATACGTACATCTCAGTGGACTATATGTACATCTCAGTGGACTACATCTCAGTGGACTATACGTACATCTCAGTGGACTATACGTACATCTCAGTGGACTATACGTACATCTCAGTGGACTATACGTACATCTCAGTGGACTATACGTACATCTCAGTGGGCTATACATCTCAGTGAACTATACGTACATCTCAGTGGTCTATACATCTCAGTGGACTATACATACATCTCAGTGACTAAACGTACATCTCAGTGGACTATGCGTACATCTCAGTGGACTATGCGTACATCTCAGTGGACTATGCATCTCAGTGGACTATACGTACATCTCAGTGGACTACATCTCAGTGGACTATACGTACATCTCAGTGGACTACATCTCAGTGGACTACATCTCAGTGACTATACGTACATCTTAGTGGACTATATGTACATCTCAGTGGACTATACATCTCAGTGGACTATGCGTACATCTCAGTGGACTATACATCTCAGTAGAATATACATACATCTCAGTGGACTATACGTACATCTCAGTGGACTGTACGTAGATCTCAGTGGACTATACATCTCAGTGGACTATACGTACATCTCAGTGAACTACATTTCAGTGGACTATACGTACATCTCAGTGGACTATATGTACATCTCAGTGGACTACATCTCAGTGGACTATACGTACATCTCAGTGGACTATACGTACATCTCAGTGGACTACATCTCAGTGGACTATACGTACATCTTAGTGGGCTATACATCTCAGTGGACTATACGTACATCTCAGTGGACTATACATCTCAGTGGACTATACGTACATCTCAGTGACTATACGTACATCTTAGTGGACTATATGTACATCTCAGTGGACTATGCGTACATCTCAGTGGACTATACGTACATCTCAGTGGACTATACGTACATCTCAGTGACTATACGTACATCTCAGTGGACTATACGTACATCTCAGTGGACTATGCGTACATCTCAGTGGACTATACATCTCAGTGGATTATACGTACATCTCAGTGGACTATACATCTCAGTGGACTATACATCTCAGTGGACTATACGTACATCTCAGTGGACTACATCTCAGTGGACTATATGTACATCTCAGTGGACTACATCTCAGTGGACTATACATCTCAGTGGGCTATACATACATCTCAGTGGACTATACGTACATCTCAGTGGACTATACATCTCAGTGGACTATACGTACATCTCTGTGGACTATACATCTCTGTGGACTATACATCTCAGTGGACTATACGTACATCTCAGTGGACTATACGTACATCTCAGTGGACTATACATCTCAGTGGACTATACGTACAGCTCAGTGGACTATACTTACTTCTCAGTGGACTATACGTACAGCTCAGTGGACTATACTTACTTCTCAGTGGACTATACGTACATCTCAGTGGACTATACATCTCAGTGGACTATACATCTCAGTGGACTACATCTCAGTGGACTATACATCTCAGTGGACTATACATCTCAGTGGACTACATCTCAGTGGACTATACATCTCAGTGGACTATACATCTCAGTGGACTACACATCTCAGTGGACTACATCTCAGTGGACTACATCTCAGTGGACTATACATCTCAGTGGTCTATACATCTCAGTGGACTACATCTCAGTGGGCTATACATCTCAGTGGGCTATACATCTCATTGGGCTATACATCTCATTGGGCTATACATCTCAGTGGACTATACATCTCAGTGGGCTATACATCTCAGTGGACTATACATCTCAGTGGACTATACATCTCAGTGGACTATACGTACATCTTAGTGGGCTATACATCTCAGTGGACAATACGTACATCTCAGTGGACTACATCTCAGTGGACTACATCTCAGTGGACTACATCTCAGTGGACTATACGTGCATCTCAGTGGACTATACATCTCAGTGGACTATACATCTCAGTGGGCTATACATCTCAGTGGACTATACGTACATCTCAGTGGACTATACGTACATCTCAGTGGACTATACATCTCAGTGGACTATACATCTCAGTGGACTATACATCTCAGTGGACTATACATCTCAGTGGACTATACATCTCAGTGGACTATACGTACATCTCAGTGGGCTATACATCTCAGTGGACTATACGTACATCTTAGTGGGCTATACATCTCAGTGGACAATACGTACATCTCAGTGGACTACATCTCAGTGGACTACATCTCAGTGGACTATACGTGCATCTCAGTGGGTTATACATCTCCGTGGACTATACATCTCCGTGGACTACATCTCAGTGGACTATACATCTCAGTGGACTATACGTACATCTCAGTGGACTATACGTACATCTCAGTGGACTATACATCTCAGTGGACTACATCTCAGTGGACTATACATCTCAGTGGACTATACATCTCAGTGGACTATACATCTCAGTGGACTACATCTCAGTGGTCTATACATCTCAGTGGTCTATACATCTCAGTGGACTACATCTCAGTGGGCTATACATCTCAGTGGACTATACATCTCAGTGGGCTATACATCTCAGTGGGCTATACATCTCAGTGGGCTATACATCTCAGTGGACTACATCTCAGTGGGCTATACATCTCATTGGGCTATACATCTCAGTGAACTATACATCTCAGTGGACTATACATCTCAGTGGGCTATACATCTCAGTGGACTACACATCTCAGTGGACTATACGTACATCTTAGTGGACTATACGTACATCTCAGTGGACTATACATCTCAGTGGGCTATACATCTCAGTGGGCTATACATCTCAGTGGACTATACGTACATCTTAGTGGGCTATACATCTCAGTGGACAATACGTACATCTCAGTGAACTACATCTCAGTGGACTACATCTCAGTGGACTACATCTCAGTGGACTACATCTCAGTGGACTATACGTGCATCTCAGTGGGTTATACATCTCCGTGGACTATACATCTCAGTGGACTATACATCTCAGTGGACTATACATCTCAGTGGACTATACGTACATCTCAGTGGACTATACGTACATCTCAGTGGGCTATACATCTCAGTGGACTATACATCTCAGTGGACTATACATCTCAGTGGACTATACATCTCAGTGGGCTATACATCTCAGTGGGCTATACGTATATCTCAGTGGACTATACGTACATCTCAGTGGACTATACATCTCAGTGGACTATACATCTCAGTGGACTATACATCTCAGTGGACTATACATCTCAGTGGACTATACATCTCAGTGGACTACATCTCAGTGGACTACATCTCAGTGGGCTATACATCTCATTGGGCTATACATCTCATTGGGCTATACATCTCAGTGGACTACATCTCAGTGGACTATACATCTCAGTGGGCTATACATCTCAGTGGACTATACATCTCAGTGGACTATACATCTCAGTGGACTATACGTACATCTTAGTGGGCTATACATCTCAGTGGACAATACGTACATCTCAGTGGACTACATCTCAGTGGACTACATCTCAGTGGACTATACGTGCATCTCAGTGGACTATACATCTCAGTGGACTATACATCTCAGTGGACTATACATCTCAGTGGGCTATACATCTCAGTGGGCTATACGTACATCTCAGTGGACTATACATCTCAGTGGACTATACATCTCAGTGGACTATACATCTCAGTGGACTATACATCTCAGTGGGCTATACATCTCAGTGGACTATACGTACATCTCAGTGGGCTATACATCTCAGTGGACTATATGTACATCTCAGTGGACTACATCTCAGTGGACTATACATCTCAGTGGACTATACGTACATCTCAGTGGACTATACATCTCTGTGGACTATACATCTCAGTGGACTATACGTACATCTCAGTGGACTATACATCTCAGTGGACTATACGTACATCTCAGTGGACTATACATCTCAGTGGACTATACATCTCAGTGGACTATACATCTCAGTGGACTATACGTACAGCTCAGTGGACTATACGTACAGCTCAGTGGACTATACATCTCAGTGGACTATACATCTCAGTGGACTATACATCTCAGTGGAATACATCTCAGTGGACTATACATCTCAGTGGTCTATACATCTCAGTGGACTACATCTCAGTGGACTACATCTCATTGGGCTATACATCTCATTGGGCTATACATCTCAGTGGACTACATCTCAGTGGACTATACATCTCAGTGGGCTATACATCTCAGTGGGCTATACATCTCAGTGGACTATACATCTCAGTGGACTATACATCTCAGTGGACTATACATCTCAGTGGACTATACATCTCAGTGGACTATACGTACATCTTAGTGGGCTATACATCTCAGTGGACAATACGTACATCTCAGTGGACTATATCTCAGTGGACTACATCTCAGTGGACTACATCTCAGTGGACTATACGTGCATCTCAGTGGACTATACATCTCAGTGGACTATACGTACATCTCAGTGGACTATACGTACATCTCAGTGGACTATACATCTCAGTGGACTATACATCTCAGTGGACTACATTTCAGTGGACTATACATCTCAGTGGACTATAAATCTCAGTGGACTATAAATCTCAGTGGACTATACATATCAGTGGTCTATACATCTCAGTGGTCTATACATCTCAGTGGACTACATCTCAGTGGGCTATACATCTCAATGGGCTATACATCTCAGTGGACTACATCTCAGTGGGCTATACATCTCATTGGGCTATACATCTCATTGGGCTATACATCTCAGTGGACTACATCTCAGTGGACTATACATCTCAGTGGGCTATACATCTCAGTGGACTATACATCTCAGTGGACTATACATCTCAGTGGACTATATGTACATCTTAGTGGGCTATACATCTCAGTGGACTATACGTACATCTCAGTGGACTATACATCTCAGTGGACTATACGTACATCTTAGTGGGCTATACATCTCAGTGGACAATACGTACATCTCAGTGGACTACATCTCAGTGGACTATACGTGCATCTCAGTGGGTTATACATCTCCGTGGACTATACATCTCCGTGGACTACATCTCAGTGGACTATACATCTCAGTGGACTATACGTACATCTCAGTGGACTATACGTACATCTCAGTGGACTATACATCTCAGTGGGCATCTCAGTTTTCTATACGTATATCTCAGTGGACTATACGTACATCTCAGTCGACTATACATCTCAGTGGACTATACATCTCAGTGGACTATACATCTCAGTGGACTATACATCTCAGTGGACTATACATCTCAGTGGACTACATCTCAGTGGACTACATCTCAGTGGGCTATACATCTCATTGGGCTATACATCTCATTGGGCTATACATCTCATTGGGCTATACATCTCATTGGGCTATACATCTCAGTGGACTACATCTCAGTGGACTACATCTCAGTGGGCTATACATCTCAGTGGGCTATACATCTCAGTGGGCTATACATCTCAGTGGGCTATACATCTCATTGGGCTATACATCTCAGTGGGCTATACATCTCAGTGGGCTATACATCTCAGTGGGCTATACATCTCAGTGGACTACATCTCAGTGAGCTATACGTACATCTCAGTGGACTATACATCTCAGTGGGCTATACATCTCAGTGGGCTATACATCTCAGTGGGCTATACATCTCAGTGGGCTATACATCTCAGTGGGCTATACGTACATCTCAGTGGACTATACATCTCAGTGGAATATACATCTCCGTGGACTATACGTAGATCTCAGTGGACTATACGTAGATCTCAGTGGACTATACGTAGATCTCAGTGGACTATACATCTCAGTGGACTATACGTACATCTCAGTGGACTACATTTCAGTGGACTATACGTACATCTCAGTGGACTATATGTACATCTCAGTGGACTACATCTCAGTGGACTATACGTACATCTCAGTGGACTATACGTACATCTCAGTGGACTATACGTACATCTCAGTGGACTATACGTACATCTCAGTGGACTATACATCTCAGTGGACTATACATACATCTCAGTGACTATACGTACATCTCAGTGGTCTATACATCTCAGTGGACTATACATACATCTCAGTGACTATACGTACATCTCAGTGGACTATGCGTACATCTCAGTGGACTATGCGTACATCTCAGTGGACTATGCATCTCAGTGGACTATACGTACATCTCAGTGGACTACATCTCAGTGGACTATACGTACATCTCAGTGGACTACATCTCAGTGGACTACATCTCAGTGACTATACGTACATCTTAGTGGACTATATGTACATCTCAGTGGACTATACATCTCAGTGGACTATGCGTACATCTCAGTGGACTATACATACATCTCAGTGGGCTATACATCTCAGTGGGCTATACGTACATCTCAGTGGGCTATACGTACATCTCACTGGGCTATACGTACATCTCAGTGGGCTATACATACATCTCAGTGGACTATACATCTCAGTGGACTATACGTACATCTCAGTGGACTATACGTACATCTCAGTGGACTACATTTCAGTGGACTATACGTACATCTCAGTGGACTATATGTACATCTCAGTGGACTACATCTCAGTGGACTATACATACATCTCAGTGGACTATACGTACATCTCAGTGGACTATACGTACATCTCAGTGGACTATACGTACATCTTAGTGGGCTATACATCTCAGTGGACTATACGTACATCTCAGTGGACTATACGTACATCTCAGTGGGCTATACATCTCAGTGGACTATACGTACATCTCAGTGGTCTATAAATCTCAGTGGACTATACATACATCTCAGTGACTATACGTACATCTTAGTGGACTATGCGTACATCTCAGTGGACTATGCGTACATCTCAGTGGACTATGCGTACATCTCAGTGGACTACATCTCAGTGGACTATACGTACATCTCAGTGGACTACATCTCAGTGGACTACATCTCAGTGGACTATACGTGCATCTCAGTGGACTATACATCTCAGTGGGCTATACATCTCAGTGGGCTATACATCTCAGTGGACTATACGTACATCTCAGTGGACTATACATCTCAGTGGACTATACATCTCAGTGGGCTATACGTACATCTCAGTGGGCTATACGTACATCTCAGTGGGCTATACGTACATCTCAGTGGGCTATACGTACATCTCAGTGGACTATACATCTCAGTGGACTATACATCTCAGTGGACTATACGTACATCTCAGTGGACTACATTTCAGTGGACTATACGTACATCTCAGTGGACTATATGTACATCTCAGTGGACTACATCTCAGTGGACTATACGTACATCTCAGTGGGCTATACATCTCAGTGGACTATATGTACATCTCAGTGGACTATACGTACATCTCAGTGGACTATACGTACATCTCAGTGGGCTATACATCTCAGTGGACTATACGTACATCTCAGTGGTCTATACATCTCAGTGGACTATACGTACATCTCAGTGGACTACATCTCAGTGGACTACATCTCAGTGACTATACGTACATCTTAGTGGACTATATGTACATCTCAGTGACTATACGTACATCTTAGTGGACTATGCGTACATCTCAGTGGACTATGCGTACATCTCAGTGGACTATGCGTATATCTCAGTGGACTATACATCTCAGTGGACTATACGTACATCTCAGTGGACTACATCTCAGTGGACTATACGTACATCTCAGTGGACTACATCTCAGTGGACTACATCTCAGTGACTATACGTACATCTTAGTGGACTATATGTACATCTCAGTGGACTATACATCTCAGTGGACTATGCGTACATCTCAGTGGACTATGCGTACATCTCAGTGGACTATGCATACATCTCAGTGGGCTATACATCTCAGTGGGCTATACGTACATCTCAGTGGGCTATACGTACATCTCAGTGGGCTATACGTACATCTCAGTGGGCTATACGTACATCTCAGTGGACTATACGTACATCTCAGTGGACTATACGTACATCTCAGTGGACTATACATCTCAGTGGACTATACGTACATCTCTGTGGACTATACATCTCTGTGGGCTATACGTACATCTCAGTGGACTATACTTCTCAGTGGACTATACGTACATCTCAGTGGACTAAACATCTCAGTGGACTATATGTACATCTTAGTGGACTATACATCTCAGTGGACTACATCTCAGTGGACTATACATCTCAGTGGACTATACATCTCAGTGGACTACATCTCAGTGGACTATACATCTCAGTGGACTATAAATCTCAGTGGACTATACATATCAGTGGACTATACATATCAGTGGACTATACATCTCAGTGGTCTATACATCTCAGTGGACTACATCTCAGTGGGCTATACATCTCAGTGGGCTATACATCTCAGTGGACTACATCTCAGTGGGCTATACATCTAATTGGGCTATACATCTCATTGGGCTATACATCTCAGTGGACTACATCTCGGTGGACTATACATCTCAGTGGGCTATACATCTCAGTGGACTATACATCTCAGTGGACTATACATCTCAGTGGACTATACATCTCAGTGGACTATACGTACATCTTAGTGGGCTATACATCTCAGTGGACTATACGTACATCTCAGTGGACTATACATCTCAGTGGACTATACGTACATCTTAGTGGGCTATACATCTCAGTGGACAATACGTACATCTCAGTGGACTACATCTCAGTGGACTATACGTGCATCTCAGTGGGTTATACATCTCCGTGGACTATACATCTCCGTGGACTACATCTCAGTGGACTATACATCTCAGTGGACTATACGTACATCTCAGTGGACTATACGTACATCTCAGTGGACTATACATCTCAGTGGGCATCTCAGTTGTCTATACGTATATCTCAGTGGACTATACGTACATCTCAGTCGACTATACATCTCAGTGGACTATACATCTCAGTGGACTATACATCTCAGTGGACTATACATCTCAGTGGACTATACATCTCAGTGGACTACATCTCATTGGGCTATACATCTCATTGGGCTATACATCTCATTGGGCTATACATCTCATTGGGCTATACATCTCATTGGGCTATACATCTCATTGGGCTATACATCTCAGTGGACTACATCTCAGTGGGCTATACATCTCAGTGGACTATACATCTCAGTGGACTATACATCTCAGTGGACTATACATCTCAGTGGACTATACATCTCAGTGGGCTATACATCTCATTGGGCTATACATCTCATTGGGCTATACATCTCAGTGGGCTATACATCTCAGTGGACTATACATCTCAGTGGACTACATCTCAGTGAGCTATACGTACATCTCAGTGGACTATACATCTCAGTGGGCTATACATCTCAGTGGGCTATACATCTCAGTGGGCTATACATCTCAGTGGGCTATACATCTCAGTGGGCTATACGTACATCTCAGTGGACTATACATCTCAGTGGAATATACATCTCAGTGGACTATACGTAGATCTCAGTGGACTATACGTAGATCTCAGTGGACTATACGTAGATCTCAGTGGACTATACATCTCAGTGGACTATACGTACATCTCAGTGGACTACATTTCAGTGGACTATACGTACATCTCAGTGGACTATATGTACATCTCAGTGGACTACATCTCAGTGGACTATACGTACATCTCAGTGGACTATACGTACATCTCAGTGGACTATACGTACATCTCAGTGGACTATACGTACATCTCAGTGGACTATACGTACATCTCAGTGGGCTATACATCTCAGTGGACTATACGTACATCTCAGTGGTCTATACATCTCAGTGGACTATACATACATCTCAGTGACTATACGTACATCTCAGTGGACTATGCGTACATCTCAGTGGACTATGCGTACATCTCAGTGGACTATGCATCTCAGTGGACTATACGTACATCTCAGTGGACTACATCTCAAGTGGACTATACGTACATCTCAGTGGACTACATCTCAGTGGACTACATCTCAGTGACTATACGTACATCTTAGTGGACTATATGTACATCTCAGTGGACTATACATCTCAGTGGACTATGCGTACATCTCAGTGGACTATACATACATCTCAGTGGGCTATACATCTCAGTGGGCTATACGTACATCTCAGTGGGCTATACGTACATCTCAGTGGGCTATACGTACATCTCAGTGGACTATACATCTCAGTGGACTATACGTACATCTCAGTGGACTATACGTACATCTCAGTGGACTACATTTCAGTGGACTATACGTACATCTCAGTGGACTATATGTACATCTCAGTGGACTACATCTCAGTGGACTATACGTACATCTCAGTGGACTATACGTACATCTCAGTGGACTATACGTACATCTCAGTGGACTATACGTACATCTTAGTGGGCTATACATCTCAGTGGACTATACGTACATCTCAGTGGACTATACGTACATCTCAGTGGGCTATACATCTCAGTGGACTATACGTACATCTCAGTGGTCTATAAATCTCAGTGGACTATACATACATCTCAGTGACTATACGTACATCTTAGTGGACTATGCGTACATCTCAGTGGACTATGCGTACATCTCAGTGGACTATGCGTACATCTCAGTGGACTACATCTCAGTGGACTATACGTACATCTCAGTGGACTACATCTCAGTGGACTACATCTCAGTGGACTATACGTGCATCTCAGTGGACTATACATCTCAGTGGGCTATACATCTCAGTGGGCTATACATCTCAGTGGGCTATACATCTCAGTGGACTATACGTACATCTCAGTGGACTATACATCTCAGTGGACTATACATCTCAGTGGACTATACATCTCAGTGGGCTATACATCTCAGTGGGCTATACGTACATCTCAGTGGGCTATACGTACATCTCAGTGGGCTATACGTACATCTCAGTGGACTATACATCTCAGTGGACTATACATCTCAGTGGACTATACGTACATCTCAGTGGACTACATTTCAGTGGACTATACGTACATCTCAGTGGACTATATGTACATCTCAGTGGACTACATCTCAGTGGACTATACGTACATCTCAGTGGGCTATACATCTCAGTGGACTATATGTACATCTCAGTGGACTATATGTACATCTCAGTGGACTATATGTACATCTCAGTGGACTATATGTACATCTCAGTGGACTATACGTACATCTCAGTGGACTATACGTACATCTCAGTGGGCTATACATCTCAGTGGACTATACGTACATCTCAGTGGTCTATACATCTCAGTGGACTATACGTACATCTCAGTGGACTACATCTCAGTGGACTACATCTCAGTGACTATACGTACATCTTAGTGGACTATATGTACATCTCAGTGACTATACGTACATCTTAGTGGACTATGCGTACATCTCAGTGGACTATGCGTACATCTCAGTGGACTATGCGTACATCTCAGTGGACTATACATCTCAGTGGACTATACGTACATCTCAGTGGACTACATCTCAGTGGACTATACGTACATCTCAGTGGACTACATCTCAGTGGACTACATCTCAGTGACTATACGTACATCTTAGTGGACTATATGTACATCTCAGTGGACTATACATCTCAGTGGACTATGCGTACATCTCAGTGGACTATGCGTACATCTCAGTGGACTATGCGTACATCTCAGTGGGCTATACATCTCAGTGGGCTATACGTACATCTCAGTGGGCTATACGTACATCTCAGTGGACTATACGTACATCTCAGTGGACTATACGTACATCTCAGTGGACTATACATCTCAGTGGACTATACGTACATCTCTGTGGACTATACATCTCTGTGGGCTATACGTACATCTCAGTGGACTATACTTCTCAGTGGACTATACGTACATCTCAGTGGACTATACATCTCAGTGGACTATATGTACATCTTAGTGGACTATACATCTCAGTGGACTACATCTCAGTGGACTATACATCTCAGTGGACTATACATCTCAGTGGACTACATCTCTCGTCTCCCACAATATACGTCACCTCGCTCACTAGATAAAAATAGACAAAAACGTTAAGTAAAAGCTTCAAAAACTTCAGGAAAAGTAACAAATACAGTATACGTTGAAAAACAGCGCCAACATATGTGTATTATTTGGCTCAATCAGAATCAAAACATTATTTCAGATTTTTACTGAAATAAAGTCCCATGGTGGACACAGGAAGGGGCGGGACTTCCCTCTCTGTGTGATCCAGGTCGCGATATTTTTTCCCCCACTATGGCCACGCCAAGACCCGCCCTTCAATAGCTACTATTGGCCAAGCGTCCATGAAACTACTCAAGGTCAATGCCTCACCCCAACCAATCGAGCATGCTATTGAAGGGCGGGTCTTGGCATGGCCATAGTGGGACTTTTTTTTGCAATCCATCATATGGAGAGAGATTAGATTGTAGCCTCATGTCTGTGTGTTGGATCCTAACAGGGTTAAAGAGGAAGTCTAAAGTCACAGAGGTTCACGTTATTCTGGTTTAGACTGCATTCCTGCTCACACTGCTGACCTCCACACACACACACACACACACACACACACACACACACACACACACACACACACACACACACACACACACACACACACACACACACACACACACACACACACACACACACACACACACTGACTAAAACACGAGTCACTGAAACACAGGTTACAGAAAAAGACAGACAGACAGGTTAGAGAGACAGAGAAAGAGACAGTGTGGTGACTTTCAATAGTAATGCTGTGATGCTGTATGAAGAGGAATTCTGCTGACACTGATCTTGATTATAAAAAAGGTTTATTACATCAAGTTTTCAGCATCCCTTTAACAAACTCCTGCAGAGAGTTTGGAGAACGACCAACCCAATTCTTCCAATATGTCGCTCTGAAGTTCTGCAGTTAACACATGGTATACATACTGTGCATTACACTAACGTGATTGGGTCAGAACTGACCAATGATACCTTCTTTTTTGGCTCATCTCCAAATAAGGACTCTTCTGTCCAAAAGGGCTCTTCTGCTCATGTTAACAGCCTCCAGATGTCTCAATAAAAGTAGGGCAAGGGTCAAAGGAATCCCCCACAAGAAAATCCTCAGTACAAATGTATACAAAGTCATGACCTGTTCAGATACCACAACAGGCAGCTATGTGTATAAGGTTTTGTAGTTAAAAGCAGAAATAAACAAACTTCATTCGCACATTGTTTGTTCCATTTAAAGTGTGTGGTTATTATATCCCTTCTTTAATATTAATGATAATAATACCTCCTTATCTGTTATGTCACTTTACTCATCAGAACTTTCTGCTTCTTTTTACAACGTTTTGAGAGCTTATTTTGACCTTTAGTTTAAGTTTATGAAACAGCCCCGAAATCCACATCACCAAACCCACCAGACTCCATGTAAATAATCACTACTTTTATCATCGTAAAACACACTTCATTCAAAGTGGACAGAAACTAAATAAAACTATCATAAGCCGTCTTGGTTCATATTTCCACTGTTGCAACAATCACCACTCTGGTTTGGTTGAAATAAACCCTTAATTCACCCATTTACATGTGGAGATATGCTGGCTCTATACACGCTAAAAGTCCAGATTATTAACATGGAGTCTGGTGGAAATATGCTGGCTCTATACACGCTAAAAATCCTGATTATTTACATGGAGTCTGGTGGAAATATGCTGGCTCTATACACGCTAAAAGTCCTGATTATTTACATGGAGTCTGGTGGAGATATGCTGGCTCTATACACGCTAAAAGTCCTGATTATTTACATGGAGTCTGGTGGAAATATGCTGGCTCTATACACGCTAAAAGTCCTGATTATTTACATGGAGTCTGGTGGAAATATGCTGGCTCTATACACGCTAAAAGTACTGATTATTAACATGGAGTCTGGTGTAAATATGCTGGCTCTATACACGCTAAAAGTCCTGATTATTTACATGGAGTCTGGTGTAAATATGCTGGCTCTATACACGCTAAAAGTCCTGATTATTTACATGGAGTCTGGTGGAAAGATGCTGGCTCTATACACGCTAAAAGTACTGATTATTTACATGGAGTCTGCTGGAGTTTGGGGATGGAGATTCCGGGGCTAAAAGCTCTATCTCTGCTAATAGTTCCTACAACGCATTTGTAGGTGACTGAAAGGAGACAGTAACCACCTCAACTCTGAGGATGATGACAGAATCAGACTAAGCAATCCTTTGAGGCACATTTCTGATTTTTTTTTTTTTTTTTATAAATAAAGTTGACTGGAGTTTAGAAGCTTTTCCCCACCAGAGATTTAAAGAACCAAACAGTTTCTTACCTTTCTGGGACTCTTTTCTGTATCACACACACACCCTCTGTCTCCTCTCTGAAACTCAGGTTGGTCTGTGACGTCACGGGTGGGCGGGGACTCACAGGTGCTCGGCGTTCCCACGTGAGCTGAGCTCTCAATGTGTGTGTGTGTGTGTGTAATGTGTGTGTGTCTGCCTGTGTGTTACTGTTTGTGTGTGTGTAACTCTGTTTGTGTGTGTTACTGTATGTGTGTGTGTATGAACAGGTGAATCCAGTTTGGTGGCATGTGATTGGCTGATTCTTAGCTAGTTATGTAAGGCTGACTGTAACAAAGAAACATTCAAAATAAACACATCATATTCATACTGCACTACAACAGAATATAGAAACAATCACTTAGTTCTTACTGTAGCTATGCTACTTTGTTTCTTTATGTTATTTTTTATGACTTTATTGACTTCTTGACTCTTATTTCTACCTTGAATCTGACAGTAACTACATATTCTCCCTGATCAATACAGTTTGAAGCATTATTTTTGTTTTGGGGACAGAAAATACAGAGTGGATTCTGGAGATTTTTTTGGGATGTTTTCTCAGTTGTCTGTGCCTGGTCTGTGGACTTAGACTTGATGTTTAGGTGTGTGGAGCTCTTAGGGATCAGTAGTCTGTGGACTTAGACTTGATGTTTAGGTGTGTGGAGCTCTGAGGGATCAGTAGTCTGTGGACTTAGACTTGATGTTTAGGTGTGTGGAGCTCTGAGGGATCAGTAGTCTGTGGACTTAGACTTGATGTTTAAGTGTGTGGAGCTCTGAGGGATCAGTAGTCGGTGCCTGGTCTGTGGACGTAGACTTGATGTTTAGGTGTGTGGAGCTCTTAGGGATCAGTAGTCTGTGCCTGGTCTGTGGACTTAGACTTGGTGTTTAGGTGTGTGGAGCTCTTAGGGATCAGTAGTCTGTGCCTGGTCTGTGGACTTAGACTTGATGTTTAGGTGTGTGGAGCTCTGAGGGATCAGTAGTCTGTGCCTGGTCTGTGGACACATACTTGATGTTTAGGTGTGTGGAGCTCTGAGGGATCAGTAGTCTGTGGACTTAGACTTGATGTTTAGGTGTGTGGAGCTCTGAGGGATCAGTAGTCTGTGCCTGGTCTGTGGAATTAGACTTGATGTTTAGGTGTGTGGAGCTCTTAGGGATCAGTAGTCTGTGCCTGGTCTGTGGACGGAGACTTGATGTTTAGGTGTGTGGAGCTCTGAGGGATCAGTAGTCTGTGCCTGGTCTGTGGACGTAGACTTGATGTTTAGGTGTGTGGATCTCTAAGGGATCAGTAGTCTGTGGACTTAGACTTGATGTGTAGGTGTGTGGAGCTCTGAGGGATCAGTAGTCTGTGCCTGGTCTGTGGATGTAGACTTGATGTTTAGGTGTGTGGAGCTCTGAGGGATCAGTAGTCTGTGGACTTAGACTTGATGTTTAGGTGTGTGGAGCTCTGAGGGATCAGTAGTCTGTGCCTGGTCTGTGGACGTAGACTTGATGTTTAGGTGTGTGGAGCTCTTAGGGATCAGTAGTCTGTGCCTGGTCTGTGGACTTAGACTTGATGTTTAGGTGTGTGGAGCTTTTATGCATCAGTAGTCTGTGCCTGGTCTGTGGACGTAGACTTGATGTTTAGGTGTGTGGAGCTCTGAGGGATCAGTAGTCTGTGCCTGGTCTGTGGACACATACTTGATGTTTAGGTGTGTGGAGCTCTGAGGGATCAGTAGTCTGTGGACTTAGACTTGATGTTTAGGTGTGTGGAGCTCTGAGGGATCAGTAGTCTGTGCCTGGTCTGTGGACTTAGACTTGATGTTTAGGTGTGTGGAGCTCTGAGGGATCAGTAGTCTGTGAAGTTAGACTTGATGTTTAGGTGTGTGGAGCTCTGAGGGATCAGTAGTATGTGCCTGGTCTGTGGACGGAGACTTGATGTTTAGGTGTGTGGAGCTCTGAGGGATCAGTAGTCTGTGGACTTAGACTTGATGTTTAGGTGTGTGGAGCTCTGAGGGATCAGTAGTCGGTGCCTGGTCTGTGGACGGAGACTTGATGTTTTGGTGTGTGGAGCTCTGAGGGATCAGTAGTCTGTGCCTGGTATGTGGACTTAGACTTGATGTTTAGGTGTGTGGAGCTCTGAGGGATCAGTAGTCTGTGCCTGGTCTGTGGACTTAGACTTGATGTTTAGGTGTGTGGAGCTCTGAGGGATCAGTAGTCTGTGGACTTAGACTTGATGTTTAGGTGTGTGGAGCTCTGAGGGATCAGTAGTCTGTGGACTTAGACTTGATGTTTAAGTGTGTGGAGCTCTGAGGGATCAGTAGTCGGTGCCTGGTCTGTGGACGTAGACTT
This sequence comes from Zingel zingel, assembly GCA_023566125.1. Classification (NCBI taxonomy): domain Eukaryota; kingdom Metazoa; phylum Chordata; class Actinopteri; order Perciformes; family Percidae; genus Zingel; species Zingel zingel. The sequence continues at coordinate 35,826,858 of CM042325.1, read as the reverse complement.
GATGTTTAGGTGTGTGGAGCTCTTAGGGATCAGTAGTCTGTGCCTGGTCTGTGGACTTAGACTTGGTGTTTAGGTGTGTGGAGCTCTTAGGGATCAGTAGTCTGTGCCTGGTCTGTGGACTTAGACTTGATGTTTAGGTGTGTGGAGCTCTGAGGGATCAGTAGTCTGTGCCTGGTCTGTGGACACATACTTGATGTTTAGGTGTGTGGAGCTCTGAGGGATCAGTAGTCTGTGGACTTAGACTTGATGTTTAGGTGTGTGGAGCTCTGAGGGATCAGTAGTCTGTGCCTGGTCTGTGGACTTAGACTTGATGTTTAGGTGTGTGGAGCTCTTAGGGATCAGTAGTCTGTGCCTGGTCTGTGGACGGAGACTTGATGTTTAAGTGTGTGGAGCTCTGAGGGATCAGTAGTCTGTGCCTGGTCTGTGGACGTAGACTTGATGTTTAGGTGTGTGGATCTCTAAGGGATCAGTAGTCTGTGGACTTAGACTTGATGTGTAGGTGTGTGGAGCTCTGAGGGATCAGTAGTCTGTGCCTGGTCTGTGGATGTAGACTTGATGTTTAGGTGTGTGGAGCTCTGAGGGATCAGTAGTCTGTGGACTTAGACTTGATGTTTAGGTGTGTGGAGCTCTGAGGGATCAGTAGTCTGTGCCTGGTCTGTGGACGTAGACTTGATGTTTAGGTGTGTGGAGCTCTTAGGGATCAGTAGTCTGTGCCTGGTCTGTGGACTTAGACTTGATGTTTAGGTGTGTGGAGCTCTGAGGGATCAGTAGTCTGTGCCTGGTCTGTGGACACATACTTGATGTTTAGGTGTGTGGAGCTCTGAGGGATCAGTAGTCTGTGGACTTAGACTTGATGTTTAGGTGTGTGGAGCTCTGAGGGATCAGTAGTCTGTGCCTGGTCTGTGGACTTAGACTTGATGTTTAGGTGTGTGGAGCTCTGAGGGATCAGTAGTCTGTGAAGTTAGACTTGATGTTTAGGTGTGTGGAGCTCTGAGGGATCAGTAGTATGTGCCTGGTCTGTGGACGGAGACTTGATGTTTAGGTGTGTGGAGCTCTGAGGGATCAGTAGTCTGTGGACTTAGACTTGATGTTTAGGTGTGTGGAGCTCTGAGGGATCAGTAGTCGGTGCCTGGTCTGTGGACGGAGACTTGATGTTTTGGTGTGTGGAGCTCTGAGGGATCAGTAGTCTGTGCCTGGTATGTGGACTTAGACTTGATGTTTAGGTGTGTGGAGCTCTGAGGGATCAGTAGTCTGTGCCTGGTCTGTGGACTTAGACTTGATGTTTAGGTGTGTGGAGCTCTGAGGGATCAGTAGTCTGTGGACTTAGACTTGATGTTTAGGTGTGTGGAGCTCTGAGGGATCAGTAGTCTGTGGACTTAGACTTGATGTTTAAGTGTGTGGAGCTCTGAGGGATCAGTAGTCGGTGCCTGGTCTGTGGACGTAGACTTGATGTTTAGGTGTGTGGAGCTCTTAGGGATCAGTAGTCTGTGCCTGGTCTGTGGACTTAGACTTGGTGTTTAGGTGTGTGGAGCTCTTAGGGATCAGTAGTCTGTGCCTGGTCTGTGGACTTAGACTTGATGTTTAGGTGTGTGGAGCTCTGAGGGATCAGTAGTCTGTGCCTGGTCTGTGGACACATACTTGATGTTTAGGTGTGTGGAGCTCTGAGGGATCAGTAGTCTGTGGACTTAGACTTGATGTTTAGGTGTGTGGAGCTCTGAGGGATCAGTAGTCTGTGCCTGGTCTGTGGACTTAGACTTGATGTTTAGGTGTGTGGAGCTCTTAGGGATCAGTAGTCTGTGCCTGGTCTGTGGACGGAGACTTGATGTTTAAGTGTGTGGAGCTCTGAGGGATCAGTAGTCTGTGCCTGGTCTGTGGACGTAGACTTGATGTTTAGGTGTGTGGATCTCTAAGGGATCAGTAGTCTGTGGACTTAGACTTGATGTGTAGGTGTGTGGAGCTCTGAGGGATCAGTAGTCTGTGCCTGGTCTGTGGATGTAGACTTGATGTTTAGGTGTGTGGAGCTCTGAGGGATCAGTAGTCTGTGGACTTAGACTTGATGTTTAGGTGTGTGGAGCTCTGAGGGATCAGTAGTCTGTGCCTGGTCTGTGGACGTAGACTTGATGTTTAGGTGTGTGGAGCTCTTAGGGATCAGTAGTCTGTGCCTGGTCTGTGGACTTAGACTTGATGTTTAGGTGTGTGGAGCTCTGAGGGATCAGTAGTCTGTGCCTGGTCTGTGGACACATACTTGATGTTTAGGTGTGTGGAGCTCTGAGGGATCAGTAGTCTGTGGACTTAGACTTGATGTTTAGGTGTGTGGAGCTCTGAGGGATCAGTAGTCTGTGCCTGGTCTGTGGACTTAGACTTGATGTTTAGGTGTGTGGAGCTCTTAGGGATCAGTAGTCTGTGCCTGGTCTGTGGACGGAGACTTGATGTTTAGGTGTGTGGAGCTCTGAGGGATCAGTAGTCTGTGCCTGGTCTGTGGACGTAGACTTGATGTTTAGGTGTGTGGATCTCTAAGGGATCAGTAGTCTGTGGACTTAGACTTGATGTGTAGGTGTGTGGAGCTCTGAGGGATCAGTAGTCTGTGCCTGGTCTGTGGATGTAGACTTGATGTTTAGGTGTGTGTAGCTCTGAGGGATCAGTAGTCTGTGGACTTAGACTTGATGTTTAGGTGTGTGGAGCTCTGAGGGAAGAGTAGTCTGTGCCTGGTCTGTGGACGTAGACTTGATGCTTAGGTGTGTGGAGCTCTTAGGGATCAGTAGTCTGTGCCTGGTCTGTGGACTTAGACTTGATGTTTAGGTGTGTGGAGCTTTTATGCATCAGTAGTCTGTGCCTGGTCTGTGGACGTAGACTTGATGTTTAGGTGTGTGGAGCTCTGAGGGATCAGTAGTCTGTGCCTGGTCTGTGGACACATACTTGATGTTTAGGTGTGTGGAGCTCTGAGGGATCAGTAGTCTGTGGACTTAGACTTGATGTTTAGGTGTGTGGAGCTCTGAGGGATCAGTAGTCTGTGCCTGGTCTGTGGACTTAGACTTGATGTTTAGGTGTGTGGAGCTCTGAGGGATCAGTAGTCTGTGAAGTTAGACTTGATGTTTAGGTGTGTGGAGCTCTGAGGGATCAGTAGTATGTGCCTGGTCTGTGGACGGAGACTTGATGTTTAGGTGTGTGGAGCTCTGAGGGATCAGTAGTCTGTGGACTTAGACTTGATGTTTAGGTGTGTGGAGCTCTGAGGGATCAGTAGTCGGTGCCTGGTCTGTGGACGGAGACTTGATGTTTTGGTGTGTGGAGCTCTGAGGGATCAGTAGTCTGTGCCTGGTATGTGGACTTAGACTTGATGTTTAGGTGTGTGGAGCTCTGAGGGATCAGTAGTCTGTGCCTGGTCTGTGGACTTAGACTTGATGTTTAGGTGTGTGGAGCTCTGAGGGATCAGTAGTCTGTGGACTTAGACTTGATGTTTAGGTGTGTGGAGCTCTGAGGGATCAGTAGTCTGTGGACTTAGACTTGATGTTTAAGTGTGTGGAGCTCTGAGGGATCAGTAGTCGGTGCCTGGTCTGTGGACGTAGACTTGATGTTTAGGTGTGTGGAGCTCTTAGGGATCAGTAGTCTGTGCCTGGTCTGTGGACTTAGACTTGGTGTTTAGGTGTGTGGAGCTCTTAGGGATCAGTAGTCTGTGCCTGGTCTGTGGACTTAGACTTGATGTTTAGGTGTGTGGAGCTCTGAGGGATCAGTAGTCTGTGCCTGGTCTGTGGACACATACTTGATGTTTAGGTGTGTGGAGCTCTGAGGGATCAGTAGTCTGTGGACTTAGACTTGATGTTTAGGTGTGTGGAGCTCTGAGGGATCAGTAGTCTGTGCCTGGTCTGTGGACTTAGACTTGATGTTTAGGTGTGTGGAGCTCTTAGGGATCAGTAGTCTGTGCCTGGTCTGTGGACGGAGACTTGATGTTTAGGTGTGTGGAGCTCTGAGGGATCAGTAGTCTGTGCCTGGTCTGTGGACGTAGACTTGATGTTTAGGTGTGTGGATCTCTAAGGGATCAGTAGTCTGTGGACATAGACTTGATGTGTAGGTGTGTGGAGCTCTGAGGGATCAGTAGTCTGTGCCTGGTCTGTGGATGTAGACTTGATGTTTAGGTGTGTGGAGCTCTGAGGGATCAGTAGTCTGTGGACTTAGACTTGATGTTTAGGTGTGTGGAGCTCTGAGGGATCAGTAGTCTGTGCCTGGTCTGTGGACGTAGACTTGATGTTTAGGTGTGTGGAGCTCTTAGGGATCAGTAGTCTGTGCCTGGTCTGTGGACTTAGACTTGATGTTTAGGTGTGTGGAGCTTTTATGCATCAGTAGTCTGTGCCTGGTCTGTGGACGTAGACTTGATGTTTAGGTGTGTGGAGCTCTGAGGGATCAGTAGTCTGTGCCTGGTCTGTGGACACATACTTGATGTTTAGGTGTGTGGAGCTCTGAGGGATCAGTAGTCTGTGGACTTAGACTTGATGTTTAGGTGTGTGGAGCTCTGAGGGATCAGTAGTCTGTGCCTGGTCTGTGGACTTAGACTTGATGTTTAGGTGTGTGGAGCTCTGAGGGATCAGTAGTCTGTGAAGTTAGACTTGATGTTTAGGTGTGTGGAGCTCTGAGGGATCAGTAGTATGTGCCTGGTCTGTGGACGGAGACTTGATGTTTAGGTGTGTGGAGCTCTGAGGGATCAGTAGTCTGTGGACTTAGACTTGATGTTTAGGTGTGTGGAGCTCTGAGGGATCAGTAGTCGGTGCCTGGTCTGTGGACGGAGACTTGATGTTTTGGTGTGTGGAGCTCTGAGGGATCAGTAGTCTGTGCCTGGTATGTGGACTTAGACTTGATGTTTAGGTGTGTGGAGCTCTGAGGGATCAGTAGTCTGTGCCTGGTCTGTGGACTTAGACTTGATGTTTAGGTGTGTGGAGCTCTGAGGGATCAGTAGTCTGTGGACTTAGACTTGATGTTTAGGTGTGTGGAGCTCTGAGGGATCAGTGGTCTGTGGACTTAGACTTGATGTTTAGGTGTGTGGAGCTCTTAAGTATCAGTAGTCTGTGCCTGGTCTGTGGACAGAGACTTGATGTTTAGGTGTGTGGAGCTCTTAGGGATCAGTATTCTGTGCCTGGTCTGTGGACGTAGACTTGATGTTTAGGTGTGTGGAGCTCTGAGGGATCAGTAGTCTGTGCCTGGTCTGTGGACGTAGACTTGATGTTTAGGTGTGTGGAGCTCTGAGGGATCAGTAGTCTGTGGACTTAGACTTGATGTTTAGGTGTGTGGAGCTCTGAGGGATCAGTAGTCTGTGGACGTAGACTTGATGTTTAGGTGTGTGGAGCTCTTAGGGATCAGTAGTCTGTGGACTTAGACTTGATGTTTAGGTGTGTGGAGCTCTGAGGGATCAGTAGTCTGTGGACTTAGACTTGATGTTTAGGTGTGTGGAGCTCTGAGGGATCAGTAGTCTGTGGACTTAGACTTGATGTTTAGGTGTGTGGAGCTCTGAGAGATCAGTAGTCTGTGCCTGGTCTGTGGACGTAGACTTGATGTTTAGGTGTGTGGAGCTCTGAGGGATCAGTGGTCTGTGGACTTAGACTTGATGTTTAGGTGTGTGGAGCTCTTAGGGATCAGTAGTCTGTGCCTGGTCTGTGGACGGAGACTTGATGTTTAGGTGTGTGGAGCTCTGAGGGATCAGTAGTCTGTGCCTGGTCTGTGGACGTAGATTTGATGTTTAGGTGTGTGGATCTCTAAGGGATCAGTAGACTGTGGACTTAGACTTGATGTTTAGGTGTGTGGAGCTCTGAGGGATCAGTAGTCTGTGCCTGGTCTGTGGACGTAGACTTGATATTTAGGTGTGTGGAGCTCTGAGGGATCAGTAGTCTGTGCCTGGTCTGTGGACGTAGACTTGATGTTTAGGTGTGTGGAGCTCTGAGGGATCAGTAGTCTGTGGACTTAGACTTGATGTTTAGGTGTGTGGAGCTCTGAGGGATCAGTAGTCTGTGGACTTAGACTTGATGTTTAGGTGTGTGGAGCTCTGAGGGATCAGTAGTCTGTGGACTTAGACTTGATGTTTAAGTGTGTGGAGCGCTGAGGGATCAGTAGTCGGTGCCTGGTCTGTGGACGTAGACTTGATGTTTAGGTGTGTGGAGCTCTTAGGGATCAGTAGTCTGTGCCTGGTCTGTGGACTTAGACTTGATGTTTAGGTGTGTGGAGCTCTTAGGGATCAGTAGTCTGTGCCTGGTCTGTGGACTTAGACTTGGTGTTTAGGTGTGTGGAGCTCTTAGGGATCAGTAGTCTGTGCCTGGTCTGTGGACTTAGACTTGATGTTTAGGTGTGTGGAGCTCTGAGGGATCAGTGGTCTGTGGACTTAGACTTGATGTTTAGGTGTGTGGAGCTCTTAAGTATCAGTAGTCTGTGCCTGGTCTGTGGACAGAGACTTGATGTTTAGGTGTGTGGAGCTCTTAGGGATCAGTATTCTGTGCCTGGTCTGTGGACGTAGACTTGATGTTTAGGTGTGTGGAGCTCTGAGGGATCAGTAGTCTGTGCCTGGTCTGTGGACGTAGACTTGATGTTTAGGTGTGTGGAGCTCTGAGGGATCAGTAGTCTGTGGACTTAGACTTGATGTTTAGGTGTGTGGAGCTCTGAGGGATCAGTAGTCTGTGGACGTAGACTTGATGTTTAGGTGTGTGGAGCTCTTAGGGATCAGTAGTCTGTGGACTTAGACTTGATGTTTAGGTGTGTGGAGCTCTGAGGGATCAGTAGTCTGTGGACTTAGACTTGATGTTTAGGTGTGTGGAGCTCTGAGGGATCAGTAGTCTGTGGACTTAGACTTGATGTTTAGGTGTGTGGAGCTCTGAGAGATCAGTAGTCTGTGCCTGGTCTGTGGACGTAGACTTGATGTTTAGGTGTGTGGAGCTCTGAGGGATCAGTGGTCTGTGGACTTAGACTTGATGTTTAGGTGTGTGGAGCTCTTAGGGATCAGTAGTCTGTGCCTGGTCTGTGGACGGAGACTTGATGTTTAGGTGTGTGGAGCTCTGAGGGATCAGTAGTCTGTGCCTGGTCTGTGGACGTAGATTTGATGTTTAGGTGTGTGGATCTCTAAGGGATCAGTAGACTGTGGACTTAGACTTGATGTTTAGGTGTGTGGAGCTCTGAGGGATCAGTAGTCTGTGCCTGGTCTGTGGACGTAGACTTGATGTTTAGGTGTGTGGAGCTCTGAGGGATCAGTAGTCTGTGCCTGGTCTGTGGACGTAGACTTGATGTTTAGGTGTGTGGAGCTCTGAGGGATCAGTAGTCTGTGGACTTAGACTTGATGTTTAGGTGTGTGGAGCTCTGAGGGATCAGTAGTCTGTGGACTTAGACTTGATGTTTAGGTGTGTGGAGCTCTGAGGGATCAGTAGTCTGTGGACTTAGACTTGATGTTTAAGTGTGTGGAGCTCTGAGGGATCAGTAGTCGGTGCCTGGTCTGTGGACGTAGACTTGATGTTTAGGTGTGTGGAGCTCTTAGGGATCAGTAGTCTGTGCCTGGTCTGTGGACTTAGACTTGATGTTTAGGTGTGTGGAGCTCTTAGGGATCAGTAGTCTGTGCCTTTTCTGTGGACTTAGACTTGGTGTTTAGGTGTGTGGAGCTCTTAGGGATCAGTAGTCTGTGCCTGGTCTGTGGACTTAGACTTGATGTTTAGGTGTGTGGAGCTCTGAGGGATCAGTAGTCTGTGCCTGGTCTGTGGACACATACTTGATGTTTAGGTGTGTGGAGCTCTGAGGGATCAGTAGTCTGTGGACTTAGACTTGATGTTTAGGTGTGTGGAGCTCTGAGGGATCAGTAGTCTGTGCCTGGTCTGTGGACTTAGACTGGATGGTTAGGTGTGTGGAGCTCTTAGGGATCAGTAGTCTGTGCCTGGTCTGTGGACGGAGACTTGATGTTTAGGTGTGTGGAGCTCTGAGGGATCAGTAGTCTGTGCCTGGTCTGTGGACGTAGACTTGATGTTTAGGTGTGTGGATCTCTAAGGGATCAGTAGTCTGTGCCTGGTCTGTGGACTTAGACTTGGTGTTTAGGTGTGTGGAGCTCTTAGGGATCAGTAGTCTGTGCCTGGTCTGTGGACTTAGACTTGATGTTTAGGTGTGTGGAGCTCTGAGGGATCAGTAGTCTGTGCCTGGTCTGTGGACACATACTTGATGTTTAGGTGTGTGGAGCTCTGAGGGATCAGTAGTCTGTGGACTTAGACTTGATGTTTAGGTGTGTGGAGCTCTGAGGGATCAGTAGTCTGTGCCTGGTCTGTGGACTTAGACTTGATGTTTAGGTGTGTGGAGCTCTTAGGGATCAGTAGTCTGTGCCTGGTCTGTGGACGGAGACTTGATGTTTAGGTGTGTGGAGCTCTGAGGGATCAGTAGTCTGTGCCTGGTCTGTGGACGTAGACTTGATGTTTAGGTGTGTGGATCTCTAAGGGATCAGTAGTCTGTGGACTTAGACTTGATGTGTAGGTGTGTGGAGCTCTGAGGGATCAGTAGTCTGTGCCTGGTCTGTGGATGTAGACTTGATGTTTAGGTGTGTGGAGCTCTGAGGGATCAGTAGTCTGTGGACTTAGACTTGATGTTTAGGTGTGTGGAGCTCTGAGGGATCAGTAGTCTGTGCCTGGTCTGTGGACGTAGACTTGATGTTTAGGTGTGTGGAGCTCTTAGGGATCAGTAGTCTGTGCCTGGTCTGTGGACTTAGACTTGATGTTTAGGTGTGTGGAGCTTTTATGCATCAGTAGTCTGTGCCTGGTCTGTGGACGTAGACTTGATGTTTAGGTGTGTGGAGCTCTGAGGGATCAGTAGTCTGTGCCTGGTCTGTGGACACATACTTGATGTTTAGGTGTGTGGAGCTCTGAGGGATCAGTAGTCTGTGGACTTAGACTTGATGTTTAGATGTGTGGAGCTCTGAGGGATCAGTAGTCTGTGCCTGGTCTGTGGACTTAGACTTGATGTTTAGGTGTGTGGAGCTCTGAGGGATCAGTAGTCTGTGAAGTTAGACTTGATGTTTAGGTGTGTGGAGCTCTGAGGGATCAGTAGTCTGTGCCTGGTCTGTGGACGGAGACTTGATGTTTAGGTGTGTGGAGCTCTGAGGGATCAGTAGTCTGTGGACTTAGACTTGATGTTTAGGTGTGTGGAGCTCTGAGGGATCAGTAGTCTGTGAAGTTAGACTTGATGTTTAGGTGTGTGGAGCTCTGAGGGATCAGTGGTCTGTGGACTTAGACTTGATGTTTAGGTGTGTGGAGCTCTTAAGTATCAGTAGTCTGTGCCTGGTCTGTGGACAGAGACTTGATGTTTAGGTGTGTGGAGCTCTTAGGGATCAGTATTCTGTGCCTGGTCTGTGGACGTAGACTTGATGTTTAGGTGTGTGGAGCTCTGAGGGATCAGTAGTCTGTGCCTGGTCTTTGGACGTAGACTTGATGTTTAGGTGTGTGGAGCTCTGAGGGATCAGTAGTCTGTGGACTTAGACTTGATGTTTAGGTGTGTGGAGCTCTGAGGGATCAGTAGTCTGTGGACGTAGACTTGATGTTTAGGTGTGTGGAGCTCTTAGGGATCAGTAGTCTGTGGACTTAGACTTGATGTTTAGGTGTGTGGAGCTCTGAGGGATCAGTAGTCTGTGGACTTAGACTTGATGTTTAGGTGTGTGGAGCTCTGAGGGATCAGTAGTCTGTGGACTTAGACTTGATGTTTAGGTGTGTGGAGCTCTGAGAGATCAGTAGTCTGTGCCTGGTCTGTGGACGTAGACTTGATGTTTAGGTGTGTGGAGCTCTGAGGGATCAGTGGTCTGTGGACTTAGACTTGATGTTTAGGTGTGTGGAGCTCTTAGGGATCAGTAGTCTGTGCCTGGTCTGTGGACGGAGACTTGATGTTTAGGTGTGTGGAGCTCTGAGGGATCAGTAGTCTGTGCCTGGTCTGTGGACGTAGATTTGATGTTTAGGTGTGTGGATCTCTAAGGGATCAGTAGACTGTGGACTTAGACTTGATGTTTAGGTGTGTGGAGCTCTGAGGGATCAGTAGTCTGTGCCTGGTCTGTGGACGTAGACTTGATGTTTAGGTGTGTGGAGCTCTGAGGGATCAGTAGTCTGTGCCTGGTCTGTGGACGTAGACTTGATGTTTAGGTGTGTGGAGCTCTGAGGGATCAGTAGTCTGTGGACTTAGACTTGATGTTTAGGTGTGTGGAGCTCTGAGGGATCAGTAGTCTGTGGACTTAGACTTGATGTTTAGGTGTGTGGAGCTCTGAGGGATCAGTAGTCTGTGGACTTAGACTTGATGTTTAAGTGTGTGGAGCTCTGAGGGATCAGTAGTCGGTGCCTGGTCTGTGGACGTAGACTTGATGTTTAGGTGTGTGGAGCTCTTAGGGATCAGTAGTCTGTGCCTGGTCTGTGGACTTAGACTTGATGTTTAGGTGTGTGGAGCTCTTAGGGATCAGTAGTCTGTGCCTTTTCTGTGGACTTAGACTTGGTGTTTAGGTGTGTGGAGCTCTTAGGGATCAGTAGTCTGTGCCTGGTCTGTGGACTTAGACTTGATGTTTAGGTGTGTGGAGCTCTGAGGGATCAGTAGTCTGTGCCTGGTCTGTGGACACATACTTGATGTTTAGGTGTGTGGAGCTCTGAGGGATCAGTAGTCTGTGGACTTAGACTTGATGTTTAGGTGTGTGGAGCTCTGAGGGATCAGTAGTCTGTGCCTGGTCTGTGGACTTAGACTGGATGGTTAGGTGTGTGGAGCTCTTAGGGATCAGTAGTCTGTGCCTGGTCTGTGGACGGAGACTTGATGTTTAGGTGTGTGGAGCTCTGAGGGATCAGTAGTCTGTGCCTGGTCTGTGGACGTAGACTTGATGTTTAGGTGTGTGGATCTCTAAGGGATCAGTAGTCTGTGCCTGGTCTGTGGACTTAGACTTGGTGTTTAGGTGTGTGGAGCTCTTAGGGATCAGTAGTCTGTGCCTGGTCTGTGGACTTAGACTTGATGTTTAGGTGTGTGGAGCTCTGAGGGATCAGTAGTCTGTGCCTGGTCTGTGGACACATACTTGATGTTTAGGTGTGTGGAGCTCTGAGGGATCAGTAGTCTGTGGACTTAGACTTGATGTTTAGGTGTGTGGAGCTCTGAGGGATCAGTAGTCTGTGCCTGGTCTGTGGACTTAGACTTGATGTTTAGGTGTGTGGAGCTCTTAGGGATCAGTAGTCTGTGCCTGGTCTGTGGACGGAGACTTGATGTTTAGGTGTGTGGAGCTCTGAGGGATCAGTAGTCTGTGCCTGGTCTGTGGACGTAGACTTGATGTTTAGGTGTGTGGATCTCTAAGGGATCAGTAGTCTGTGGACTTAGACTTGATGTGTAGGTGTGTGGAGCTCTGAGGGATCAGTAGTCTGTGCCTGGTCTGTGGATGTAGACTTGATGTTTAGGTGTGTGGAGCTCTGAGGGATCAGTAGTCTGTGGACTTAGACTTGATGTTTAGGTGTGTGGAGCTCTGAGGGATCAGTAGTCTGTGCCTGGTCTGTGGACGTAGACTTGATGTTTAGGTGTGTGGAGCTCTTAGGGATCAGTAGTCTGTGCCTGGTCTGTGGACTTAGACTTGATGTTTAGGTGTGTGGAGCTTTTATGCATCAGTAGTCTGTGCCTGGTCTGTGGACGTAGACTTGATGTTTAGGTGTGTGGAGCTCTGAGGGATCAGTAGTCTGTGCCTGGTCTGTGGACACATACTTGATGTTTAGGTGTGTGGAGCTCTGAGGGATCAGTAGTCTGTGGACTTAGACTTGATGTTTAGATGTGTGGAGCTCTGAGGGATCAGTAGTCTGTGCCTGGTCTGTGGACTTAGACTTGATGTTTAGGTGTGTGGAGCTCTGAGGGATCAGTAGTCTGTGAAGTTAGACTTGATGTTTAGGTGTGTGGAGCTCTGAGGGATCAGTAGTCTGTGCCTGGTCTGTGGACGGAGACTTGATGTTTAGGTGTGTGGAGCTCTGAGGGATCAGTAGTCTGTGGACTTAGACTTGATGTTTAGGTGTGTGGAGCTCTGAGGGATCAGTAGTCCGTGCCTGGTCTGTGGACGGAGACTTGATGTTTTGGTGTGTGGAGCTCTGAGGGATCAGTAGTCTGTGCCTGGTATGTGGACTTAGACTTGATGTTTAGGTGTGTGGAGCTCTGAGGGATCAGTAGTCTGTGAAGTTAGACTTGATGTTTAGGTGTGTGGAGCTCTGAGGGATCAGTGGTCTGTGGACTTAGACTTGATGTTTAGGTGTGTGGAGCTCTTAAGTATCAGTAGTCTGTGCCTGGTCTGTGGACAGAGACTTGATGTTTAGGTGTGTGGAGCTCTTAGGGATCAGTATTCTGTGCCTGGTCTGTGGACGTAGATTTGATGTTTAGGTGTGTGGAGCTCTGAGGGATCAGTAGTCTGTGCCTGGTCTGTGGACGTAGACTTGATGTTTAGGTGTGTGGAGCTCTGAGGGATCAGTAGTCTGTGGACTTAGACTTGATGTTTAGGTGTGTGGAGCTCTGAGGGATCAGTAGTCTGTGGACGTAGACTTGATGTTTAGGTGTGTGGAGCTCTTAGGGATCAGTAGTCTGTGGACTTAGACTTGATGTTTAGGTGTGTGGAGCTCTGAGGGATCAGTAGTCTGTGGACTTAGACTTGATGTTTAGGTGTGTGGAGCTCTGAGGGACCAGTAGTCTGTGGACTTAGACTTGATGTTTAGGTGTGTGGAGCTCTGAGAGATCAGTAGTCTGTGCCTGGTCTGTGGACGTAGACTTGATGTTTAGGTGTGTGGAGCTCTGAGGGATCAGTGGTCTGTGGATTTAGACTTGATGTTTAGGTGTGTGGAGCTCTTAGGGATCAGTAGTCTGTGCCTGGTCTGTGGACTTAGACTTGGTGTTTAGGTGTGTGGAGCTCTTAGGGATCAGTAGTCTGTGCCTGGTCTGTGGACTTAGACTTGATGTTTAGGTGTGTGGAGCTCTGAGGGATCAGTAGTCTGTGCCTGGTCTGTGGACACATACTTGATGTTTAGGTGTGTGGAGCTCTGAGGGATCAGTAGTCTGTGGACTTAGACTTGATGTTTAGGTGTGTGGAGCTCTGAGGGATCAGTAGTCTGTGCCTGGTCTGTGGACTTAGACTGGATGGTTAGGTGTGTGGAGCTCTTAGGGATCAGTAGTCTGTGCCTGGTCTGTGGACGGAGACTTGATGTTTAGGTGTGTGGAGCTCTGAGGGATCAGTAGTCTGTGCCTGGTCTGTGGACGTAGACTTGATGTTTAGGTGTGTGGATCTCTAAGGGATCAGTAGTCTGTGGACTTAGACTTGATGTGTAGGTGTGTGGAGCTCTGAGGGATCAGTAGTCTGTGCCTGGTCTGTGGACGTAGACTTGATGTTTAGGTGTGTGGAGCTCTGAGGGATCAGTAGTCTGTGCCTGGTCTGTGGACGTAGACTTGATGTTTAGGTGTGTGGAGCTCTGAGGGATCAGTAGTCTGTGCCTGGTCTGTGGACGTAGATTTGATGTTTAGGTGTGTGGAGCTCTGAGGGATCAGTAGTCTGTGCCTGGTCTGTGGACGTAGACTTGATGTTTAGGTGTGTGGAGCTCTGAGAGATCAGTAGTCTGTGCCTGGTCTGTGGACTTGATGTTTAGGTGTGTGGAGCTCTGAGGGATCAGTAGTCTGTGCCTGGTCTGTGGATGTAGACTTGATGTTTAGGTGTGTGGAGCTCTGAGGGATCAGTAGTCTGTGGACTTAGACTTGATGTTTAGGTGTGTGGAGCTCTGAGGGATCAGTAGTCTGTGCCTGGTCTGTGGACGTAGACTTGATGTTTAGGTGTGTGGAGCTCTGAGGGATCAGTGGTCTGTGGATTTAGACTTGATGTTTAGGTGTGTGGAGCTCTTAGGGATCAGTAGTCTGTGCCTGGTCTGTGGACTTAGACTTGGTGTTTAGGTGTGTGGAGCTCTTAGGGATCAGTAGTCTGTGCCTGGTCTGTGGACTTAGACTTGATGTTTAGGTGTGTGGAGCTCTGAGGGATCAGTAGTCTGTGCCTGGTCTGTGGACACATACTTGATGTTTAGGTGTGTGGAGCTCTGAGGGATCAGTAGTCTGTGGACTTAGACTTGATGTTTAGGTGTGTGGAGCTCTGAGGGATCAGTAGTCTGTGCCTGGTCTGTGGACTTAGACTGGATGGTTAGGTGTGTGGAGCTCTTAGGGATCAGTAGTCTGTGCCTGGTCTGTGGACGGAGACTTGATGTTTAGGTGTGTGGAGCTCTGAGGGATCAGTAGTCTGTGCCTGGTCTGTGGACGTAGACTTGATGTTTAGGTGTGTGGATCTCTAAGGGATCAGTAGTCTGTGGACTTAGACTTGATGTGTAGGTGTGTGGAGCTCTGAGGGATCAGTAGTCTGTGCCTGGTCTGTGGACGTAGACTTGATGTTTAGGTGTGTGGAGCTCTGAGGGATCAGTAGTCTGTGCCTGGTCTGTGGACGTAGACTTGATGTTTAGGTGTGTGGAGCTCTGAGGGATCAGTAGTCTGTGCCTGGTCTGTGGACGTAGATTTGATGTTTAGGTGTGTGGAGCTCTGAGGGATCAGTAGTCTGTGCCTGGTCTGTGGACGTAGACTTGATGTTTAGGTGTGTGGAGCTCTGAGAGATCAGTAGTCTGTGCCTGGTCTGTGGACTTGATGTTTAGGTGTGTGGAGCTCTGAGGGATCAGTAGTCTGTGCCTGGTCTGTGGATGTAGACTTGATGTTTAGGTGTGTGGAGCTCTGAGGGATCAGTAGTCTGTGGACTTAGACTTGATGTTTAGGTGTGTGGAGCTCTGAGGGATCAGTAGTCTGTGCCTGGTCTGTGGACGTAGACTTGATGTTTAGGTGTGTGGAGCTCTTAGGGATCAGTAGTATGTGCCTGTTCTGTGGACTTAGACTTGATGTTTAGGTGTGTGGAGCTTTTATGCATCAGTAGTCTGTGCCTGGTCTGTGGACGTAGACTTGATGTTTAGGTGTGTGGAGCTCTGAGGGATCAGTAGTCTGTGCCTGGTCTGTGGACACATACTTGATGTTTAGGTGTGTGGAGCTCTGAGGGATCAGTAGTCTGTGGACTTAGACTTGATGTTTAGGTGTGTGGAGCTCTGAGGGATCAGTAGTCTGTGCCTGGTCTGTGGACTTAGACTTGATGTTTAGGTGTGTGGAGCTCTGAGGGATCAGTAGTCTGTGAAGTTAGACTTGATGTTTAGGTGTGTGGAGCTCTGAGGGATCAGTAGTCTGTGCCTGGTCTGTGGACGGAGACTTGATGTTTAGGTGTGTGGAGCTCTGAGGGATCAGTAGTCTGTGGACTTAGACTTGATGTTTAGGTGTGTGGAGCTCTGAGGGATCAGTAGTCGGTGCCTGGTCTGTGGACGGAGACTTGATGTTTTGGTGTGTGGAGCTCTGAGGGATCAGTAGTCTGTGCCTGGTCTGTGGACGTAGACTTGATGTTTAGGTGTGTGGAGCTCTGAGGGATCAGTAGTCTGTGCCTGGTCTGTGGACGTAGACTTGATCTTTAGGTGTGTGGAGCTCTGAGAGATCAGTAGTCTGTGCCTGGTCTGTGGACTTGATGTTTAGGTGTGTGGAGCTCTGAGGGATCAGTAGTCTGTGCCTGGTCTGTGGATGTAGACTTGATGTTTAGGTGTGTGGAGCTCTGAGGGATCAGTAGTCTGTGGACTTAGACTTGATGTTTAGGTGTGTGGAGCTCTGAGGGATCAGTAGTCTGTGCCTGGTCTGTGGACGTAGACTTGATGTTTAGGTGTGTGGAGCTCTTAGGGATCAGTAGTCTGTGCCTGGTCTGTGGACTTAGACTTGATGTTTAGGTGTGTGGAGCTTTTATGCATCAGTAGTCTGTGCCTGGTCTGTGGACGTAGACTTGATGTTTAGGTGTGTGGAGCTCTGAGGGATCAGTAGTCTGTGCCTGGTCTGTGGACACATACTTGATGTTTAGGTGTGTGGAGCTCTGAGGGATCAGTAGTCTGTGGACTTAGACTTGATGTTTAGGTGTGTGGAGCTCTGAGGGATCAGTAGTCTGTGCCTGGTCTGTGGACTTAGACTTGATGTTTAGGTGTGTGGAGCTCTGAGGGATCAGTAGTCTGTGAAGTTAGACTTGATGTTTAGGTGTGTGGAGCTCTGAGGGATCAGTAGTCTGTGCCTGGTCTGTGGACGGAGACTTGATGTTTAGGTGTGTGGAGCTCTGAGGGATCAGTAGTCTGTGGACTTAGACTTGATGTTTAGGTGTGTGGAGCTCTGAGGGATCAGTAGTCGGTGCCTGGTCTGTGGACGGAGACTTGATGTTTTGGTGTGTGGAGCTCTGAGGGATCAGTAGTCTGTGCCTGGTATGTGGACTTAGACTTGATGTTTAGGTGTGTGGAGCTCTGAGGGATCAGTAGTCTGTGCCTGGTCTGTGGACTTAGACTTGATGTTTAGGTGTGTGGAGCTCTGAGGGATCAGTAGTCTGTGGACTTAGACTTGATGTTTAGGTGTGTGGAGCTCTGAGGGATCAGTGGTCTGTGGACTTAGACTTGATGTTTAGGTGTGTGGAGCTCTTAAGTATCAGTAGTCTGTGCCTGGTCTGTGGACAGAGACTTGATGTTTAGGTGTGTGGAGCTCTTAGGGATCAGTATTCTGTGCCTGGTCTGTGGACGTAGACTTGATGTTTAGGTGTGTGGAGCTCTGAGGGATCAGTAGTCTGTGCCTGGTCTGTGGACGTAGACTTGATGTTTAGGTGTGTGGAGCTCTGAGGGATCAGTAGTCTGTGGACTTAGACTTGATGTTTAGGTGTGTGGAGCTCTGAGGGATCAGTAGTCTGTGGACGTAGACTTGATGTTTAGGTGTGTGGAGCTCTTAGGGATCAGTAGTCTGTGGACTTAGACTTGATGTTTAGGTGTGTGGAGCTCTGAGGGATCAGTAGTCTGTGGACTTAGACTTGATGTTTAGGTGTGTGGAGCTCTGAGGGATCAGTAGTCTGTGGACTTAGACTTGATGTTTAGGTGTGTGGAGCTCTGAGAGATCAGTAGTCTGTGCCTGGTCTGTGGACGTAGACTTGATGTTTAGGTGTGTGGAGCTCTGAGGGATCAGTAGTCTGTGCCTGGTCTGTGGACGTAGACTTGATGTTTAGGTGTGTGGAGCTCTGAGGGATCAGTAGTCTGTGGACTTAGACTTGATGTTTAGGTGTGTGGAGCTCTGAGGGATCAGTAGTCTGTGGACGTAGACTTGATGTTTAGGTGTGTGGAGCTCTTAGGGATCAGTAGTCTGTGGACTTAGACTTGATGTTTAGGTGTGTGGAGCTCTGAGGGATCAGTAGTCTGTGGACTTAGACTTGATGTTTAGGTGTGTGGAGCTCTGAGGGATCAGTAGTCTGTGGACTTAGACTTGATGTTTAGGTGTGTGGAGCTCTGAGGGATCAGTAGTCTGTGGACTTAGACTTGATGTTTAGGTGTGTGGAGCTCTGAGAGATCAGTAGTCTGTGCCTGGTCTGTGGACGTAGACTTGATGTTTAGGTGTGTGGAGCTCTGAGGGATCAGTGGTCTGTGGACTTAGACTTGATGTTTAGGTGTGTGGAGCTCTTAGGGATCAGTAGTCTGTGCCTGGTCTGTGGACGGAGACTTGATGTTTAGGTGTGTGGAGCTCTGAGGGATCAGTAGTCTGTGGACTTAGACTTGATGTTTAGGTGTGTGGAGCTCTGAGGGATCAGTAGTCTGTGGACTTAGACTTGATGTTTAGGTGTGTGGAGCTCTGAGGGATCAGTGGTCTGTGGACTTAGACTTGATGTTTAGGTGTGTGGAGCTCTGAGGGATCAGTAGTCTGTGGACGTAGACTTGATGTTTAGGTGTGTGGAGCTCTTAGGGATCAGTAGTCTGTGGACTTAGACTTGATGTTTAGGTGTGTGGAGCTCTGAGGGATCAGTAGTCTGTGCCTGGTCTGTGGACGTAGACTTGATGTTTAGGTGTGTGGAGCTCTGAGGGATCAGTGGTCTGTGGACTTAGACTTGATGTTTAGGTCTGTGGAGCTCTGAGGGAACAGTAGTCGGTGCCTGGTCTGTGGACGGAGACTTGATGTTTAGGTGTGTGGAGCTCTGAGGGATCAGTGGTCTGTGGACTTAGACTTGATGTTTAGGTGTGTGGAGCTCTGAGGGATCAGTAGTCTGTGAACTTAGACTTGATGTTTAGGTCTGTGGAGCTCTGAGGGATCAGTAGTCGGTGCCTGGTCTGTGGACGGAGACTTGATGTTTAGGTGTGTGGAGCTCTGAGGGATCAGTAGTCTGTGAACTTAGACTTGATGTTTAGGTGTGTGGAGCTCTGAGGGATCAGTAGTCGGTGCCTGGTCTGTGGACGGAGACTTGATGTTTAGGTGTGTGGAGCTCTGAGAGATCAGTAGTCTGTGCCTGGTCTGTGGACGTAGACTTGATGTTTAGGTGTGTGGAGCTCTGAGGGATCAGTGGTCTGTGGACTTAGACTTGATGTTTAGGTGTGTGGAGCTCTTAGGGATCAGTAGTCTGTGCCTGGTCTGTGGACGGAGACTTGATGTTTAGGTGTGTGGAGCTCTGAGGGATCAGTAGTCTGTGGACTTAGACTTGATGTTTAGGTGTGTGGAGCTCTGAGGGATCAGTAGTCTGTGAACTTAGACTTGATGTTTAGGTGTGTGGAGCTCTGAGGGATCAGTAGTCGGTGCCTGGTCTGTGGACGGAGACTTGATGTTTAGGTGTGTGGAGCTCTGAGGGATCAGTAGTCTGTGAACTTAGACTTGATGTTTAGGTGTGTGGAGCTCTGAGGGATCAGTAGTCGGTGCCTGGTCTGTGGACGGAGACTTGATGTTTAGGTGTGTGGAGCTCTGAGGGATCAGTAGTCTGTGCCTGGTCTGTGGACGGAGACTTGATGTTTAGGTGTGTGGAGCTCTGAGGGATCAGTAGTCTGTGCCTGGTCTGTGGACTTAGACTTGATGTTTAGGTGTGTGGAGCTCTGAGGGATCAGTAGTCTGTGCCTGGTCTGTGGACGTAGACTTGATGTTTAGGTGTGTGGAGCTCTGAGGGATCAGTAGTCTGTGGACTTAGACTTGATGTTTAGGTGTGTGGAGCTCTGAGGGATCAGTAGTCTGTGGACTTAGACTTGATGTTTAGGTGTGTGGAGCTCTGAGGGATCAGTAGTCTGTGGACTTAGACTTGATGTTTAAGTGTGTGGAGCTCTGAGGGATCAGTAGTCGGTGCCTGGTCTGTGGACGTAGACTTGATGTTTAGGTGTGTGGAGCTCTTAGGGATCAGTAGTCTGTGCCTGGTCTGTGGACTTAGACTTGATGTTTAGGTGTGTGGAGCTCTTAGGGATCAGTAGTCTGTGCCTTTTCTGTGGACTTAGACTTGGTGTTTAGGTGTGTGGAGCTCTTAGGGATCAGTAGTCTGTGCCTGGTCTGTGGACTTAGACTTGATGTTTAGGTGTGTGGAGCTCTGAGGGATCAGTAGTCTGTGCCTGGTCTGTGGACACATACTTGATGTTTAGGTGTGTGGAGCTCTGAGGGATCAGTAGTCTGTGGACTTAGACTTGATGTTTAGGTGTGTGGAGCTCTGAGGGATCAGTAGTCTGTGCCTGGTCTGTGGACTTAGACTGGATGGTTAGGTGTGTGGAGCTCTTAGGGATCAGTAGTCTGTGCCTGGTCTGTGGACGGAGACTTGATGTTTAGGTGTGTGGAGCTCTGAGGGATCAGTAGTCTGTGCCTGGTCTGTGGACGTAGACTTGATGTTTAGGTGTGTGGATCTCTAAGGGATCAGTAGTCTGTGCCTGGTCTGTGGACTTAGACTTGGTGTTTAGGTGTGTGGAGCTCTTAGGGATCAGTAGTCTGTGCCTGGTCTGTGGACTTAGACTTGATGTTTAGGTGTGTGGAGCTCTGAGGGATCAGTAGTCTGTGCCTGGTCTGTGGACACATACTTGATGTTTAGGTGTGTGGAGCTCTGAGGGATCAGTAGTCTGTGGACTTAGACTTGATGTTTAGGTGTGTGGAGCTCTGAGGGATCAGTAGTCTGTGCCTGGTCTGTGGACTTAGACTTGATGTTTAGGTGTGTGGAGCTCTTAGGGATCAGTAGTCTGTGCCTGGTCTGTGGACGGAGACTTGATGTTTAGGTGTGTGGAGCTCTGAGGGATCAGTAGTCTGTGCCTGGTCTGTGGACGTAGACTTGATGTTTAGGTGTGTGGATCTCTAAGGGATCAGTAGTCTGTGGACTTAGACTTGATGTGTAGGTGTGTGGAGCTCTGAGGGATCAGTAGTCTGTGCCTGGTCTGTGGATGTAGACTTGATGTTTAGGTGTGTGGAGCTCTGAGGGATCAGTAGTCTGTGGACTTAGACTTGATGTTTAGGTGTGTGGAGCTCTGAGGGATCAGTAGTCTGTGCCTGGTCTGTGGACGTAGACTTGATGTTTAGGTGTGTGGAGCTCTTAGGGATCAGTAGTCTGTGCCTGGTCTGTGGACTTAGACTTGATGTTTAGGTGTGTGGAGCTTTTATGCATCAGTAGTCTGTGCCTGGTCTGTGGACGTAGACTTGATGTTTAGGTGTGTGGAGCTCTGAGGGATCAGTAGTCTGTGCCTGGTCTGTGGACACATACTTGATGTTTAGGTGTGTGGAGCTCTGAGGGATCAGTAGTCTGTGGACTTAGACTTGATGTTTAGATGTGTGGAGCTCTGAGGGATCAGTAGTCTGTGCCTGGTCTGTGGACTTAGACTTGATGTTTAGGTGTGTGGAGCTCTGAGGGATCAGTAGTCTGTGAAGTTAGACTTGATGTTTAGGTGTGTGGAGCTCTGAGGGATCAGTAGTCTGTGCCTGGTCTGTGGACGGAGACTTGATGTTTAGGTGTGTGGAGCTCTGAGGGATCAGTAGTCTGTGGACTTAGACTTGATGTTTAGGTGTGTGGAGCTCTGAGGGATCAGTAGTCCGTGCCTGGTCTGTGGACGGAGACTTGATGTTTTGGTGTGTGGAGCTCTGAGGGATCAGTAGTCTGTGCCTGGTATGTGGACTTAGACTTGATGTTTAGGTGTGTGGAGCTCTGAGGGATCAGTAGTCTGTGAAGTTAGACTTGATGTTTAGGTGTGTGGAGCTCTGAGGGATCAGTGGTCTGTGGACTTAGACTTGATGTTTAGGTGTGTGGAGCTCTTAAGTATCAGTAGTCTGTGCCTGGTCTGTGGACAGAGACTTGATGTTTAGGTGTGTGGAGCTCTTAGGGATCAGTATTCTGTGCCTGGTCTGTGGACGTAGATTTGATGTTTAGGTGTGTGGAGCTCTGAGGGATCAGTAGTCTGTGCCTGGTCTGTGGACGTAGACTTGATGTTTAGGTGTGTGGAGCTCTGAGGGATCAGTAGTCTGTGGACTTAGACTTGATGTTTAGGTGTGTGGAGCTCTGAGGGATCAGTAGTCTGTGGACGTAGACTTGATGTTTAGGTGTGTGGAGCTCTTAGGGATCAGTAGTCTGTGGACTTAGACTTGATGTTTAGGTGTGTGGAGCTCTGAGGGATCAGTAGTCTGTGGACTTAGACTTGATGTTTAGGTGTGTGGAGCTCTGAGGGACCAGTAGTCTGTGGACTTAGACTTGATGTTTAGGTGTGTGGAGCTCTGAGAGATCAGTAGTCTGTGCCTGGTCTGTGGACGTAGACTTGATGTTTAGGTGTGTGGAGCTCTGAGGGATCAGTGGTCTGTGGATTTAGACTTGATGTTTAGGTGTGTGGAGCTCTTAGGGATCAGTAGTCTGTGCCTGGTCTGTGGACTTAGACTTGGTGTTTAGGTGTGTGGAGCTCTTAGGGATCAGTAGTCTGTGCCTGGTCTGTGGACTTAGACTTGATGTTTAGGTGTGTGGAGCTCTGAGGGATCAGTAGTCTGTGCCTGGTCTGTGGACACATACTTGATGTTTAGGTGTGTGGAGCTCTGAGGGATCAGTAGTCTGTGGACTTAGACTTGATGTTTAGGTGTGTGGAGCTCTGAGGGATCAGTAGTCTGTGCCTGGTCTGTGGACTTAGACTGGATGGTTAGGTGTGTGGAGCTCTTAGGGATCAGTAGTCTGTGCCTGGTCTGTGGACGGAGACTTGATGTTTAGGTGTGTGGAGCTCTGAGGGATCAGTAGTCTGTGCCTGGTCTGTGGACGTAGACTTGATGTTTAGGTGTGTGGATCTCTAAGGGATCAGTAGTCTGTGGACTTAGACTTGATGTGTAGGTGTGTGGAGCTCTGAGGGATCAGTAGTCTGTGCCTGGTCTGTGGACGTAGACTTGATGTTTAGGTGTGTGGAGCTCTGAGGGATCAGTAGTCTGTGCCTGGTCTGTGGACGTAGACTTGATGTTTAGGTGTGTGGAGCTCTGAGGGATCAGTAGTCTGTGCCTGGTCTGTGGACGTAGATTTGATGTTTAGGTGTGTGGAGCTCTGAGGGATCAGTAGTCTGTGCCTGGTCTGTGGACGTAGACTTGATGTTTAGGTGTGTGGAGCTCTGAGAGATCAGTAGTCTGTGCCTGGTCTGTGGACTTGATGTTTAGGTGTGTGGAGCTCTGAGGGATCAGTAGTCTGTGCCTGGTCTGTGGATGTAGACTTGATGTTTAGGTGTGTGGAGCTCTGAGGGATCAGTAGTCTGTGGACTTAGACTTGATGTTTAGGTGTGTGGAGCTCTGAGGGATCAGTAGTCTGTGCCTGGTCTGTGGACGTAGACTTGATGTTTAGGTGTGTGGAGCTCTGAGGGATCAGTGGTCTGTGGATTTAGACTTGATGTTTAGGTGTGTGGAGCTCTTAGGGATCAGTAGTCTGTGCCTGGTCTGTGGACTTAGACTTGGTGTTTAGGTGTGTGGAGCTCTTAGGGATCAGTAGTCTGTGCCTGGTCTGTGGACTTAGACTTGATGTTTAGGTGTGTGGAGCTCTGAGGGATCAGTAGTCTGTGCCTGGTCTGTGGACACATACTTGATGTTTAGGTGTGTGGAGCTCTGAGGGATCAGTAGTCTGTGGACTTAGACTTGATGTTTAGGTGTGTGGAGCTCTGAGGGATCAGTAGTCTGTGCCTGGTCTGTGGACTTAGACTGGATGGTTAGGTGTGTGGAGCTCTTAGGGATCAGTAGTCTGTGCCTGGTCTGTGGACGGAGACTTGATGTTTAGGTGTGTGGAGCTCTGAGGGATCAGTAGTCTGTGCCTGGTCTGTGGACGTAGACTTGATGTTTAGGTGTGTGGATCTCTAAGGGATCAGTAGTCTGTGGACTTAGACTTGATGTGTAGGTGTGTGGAGCTCTGAGGGATCAGTAGTCTGTGCCTGGTCTGTGGACGTAGACTTGATGTTTAGGTGTGTGGAGCTCTGAGGGATCAGTAGTCTGTGCCTGGTCTGTGGACGTAGACTTGATGTTTAGGTGTGTGGAGCTCTGAGGGATCAGTAGTCTGTGCCTGGTCTGTGGACGTAGATTTGATGTTTAGGTGTGTGGAGCTCTGAGGGATCAGTAGTCTGTGCCTGGTCTGTGGACGTAGACTTGATGTTTAGGTGTGTGGAGCTCTGAGAGATCAGTAGTCTGTGCCTGGTCTGTGGACTTGATGTTTAGGTGTGTGGAGCTCTGAGGGATCAGTAGTCTGTGCCTGGTCTGTGGATGTAGACTTGATGTTTAGGTGTGTGGAGCTCTGAGGGATCAGTAGTCTGTGGACTTAGACTTGATGTTTAGGTGTGTGGAGCTCTGAGGGATCAGTAGTCTGTGCCTGGTCTGTGGACGTAGACTTGATGTTTAGGTGTGTGGAGCTCTTAGGGATCAGTAGTATGTGCCTGTTCTGTGGACTTAGACTTGATGTTTAGGTGTGTGGAGCTTTTATGCATCAGTAGTCTGTGCCTGGTCTGTGGACGTAGACTTGATGTTTAGGTGTGTGGAGCTCTGAGGGATCAGTAGTCTGTGCCTGGTCTGTGGACACATACTTGATGTTTAGGTGTGTGGAGCTCTGAGGGATCAGTAGTCTGTGGACTTAGACTTGATGTTTAGGTGTGTGGAGCTCTGAGGGATCAGTAGTCTGTGCCTGGTCTGTGGACTTAGACTTGATGTTTAGGTGTGTGGAGCTCTGAGGGATCAGTAGTCTGTGAAGTTAGACTTGATGTTTAGGTGTGTGGAGCTCTGAGGGATCAGTAGTCTGTGCCTGGTCTGTGGACGGAGACTTGATGTTTAGGTGTGTGGAGCTCTGAGGGATCAGTAGTCTGTGGACTTAGACTTGATGTTTAGGTGTGTGGAGCTCTGAGGGATCAGTAGTCGGTGCCTGGTCTGTGGACGGAGACTTGATGTTTTGGTGTGTGGAGCTCTGAGGGATCAGTAGTCTGTGCCTGGTCTGTGGACGTAGACTTGATGTTTAGGTGTGTGGAGCTCTGAGGGATCAGTAGTCTGTGCCTGGTCTGTGGACGTAGACTTGATCTTTAGGTGTGTGGAGCTCTGAGAGATCAGTAGTCTGTGCCTGGTCTGTGGACTTGATGTTTAGGTGTGTGGAGCTCTGAGGGATCAGTAGTCTGTGCCTGGTCTGTGGATGTAGACTTGATGTTTAGGTGTGTGGAGCTCTGAGGGATCAGTAGTCTGTGGACTTAGACTTGATGTTTAGGTGTGTGGAGCTCTGAGGGATCAGTAGTCTGTGCCTGGTCTGTGGACGTAGACTTGATGTTTAGGTGTGTGGAGCTCTTAGGGATCAGTAGTCTGTGCCTGGTCTGTGGACTTAGACTTGATGTTTAGGTGTGTGGAGCTTTTATGCATCAGTAGTCTGTGCCTGGTCTGTGGACGTAGACTTGATGTTTAGGTGTGTGGAGCTCTGAGGGATCAGTAGTCTGTGCCTGGTCTGTGGACACATACTTGATGTTTAGGTGTGTGGAGCTCTGAGGGATCAGTAGTCTGTGGACTTAGACTTGATGTTTAGGTGTGTGGAGCTCTGAGGGATCAGTAGTCTGTGCCTGGTCTGTGGACTTAGACTTGATGTTTAGGTGTGTGGAGCTCTGAGGGATCAGTAGTCTGTGAAGTTAGACTTGATGTTTAGGTGTGTGGAGCTCTGAGGGATCAGTAGTCTGTGCCTGGTCTGTGGACGGAGACTTGATGTTTAGGTGTGTGGAGCTCTGAGGGATCAGTAGTCTGTGGACTTAGACTTGATGTTTAGGTGTGTGGAGCTCTGAGGGATCAGTAGTCGGTGCCTGGTCTGTGGACGGAGACTTGATGTTTTGGTGTGTGGAGCTCTGAGGGATCAGTAGTCTGTGCCTGGTATGTGGACTTAGACTTGATGTTTAGGTGTGTGGAGCTCTGAGGGATCAGTAGTCTGTGCCTGGTCTGTGGACTTAGACTTGATGTTTAGGTGTGTGGAGCTCTGAGGGATCAGTAGTCTGTGGACTTAGACTTGATGTTTAGGTGTGTGGAGCTCTGAGGGATCAGTGGTCTGTGGACTTAGACTTGATGTTTAGGTGTGTGGAGCTCTTAAGTATCAGTAGTCTGTGCCTGGTCTGTGGACAGAGACTTGATGTTTAGGTGTGTGGAGCTCTTAGGGATCAGTATTCTGTGCCTGGTCTGTGGACGTAGACTTGATGTTTAGGTGTGTGGAGCTCTGAGGGATCAGTAGTCTGTGCCTGGTCTGTGGACGTAGACTTGATGTTTAGGTGTGTGGAGCTCTGAGGGATCAGTAGTCTGTGGACTTAGACTTGATGTTTAGGTGTGTGGAGCTCTGAGGGATCAGTAGTCTGTGGACGTAGACTTGATGTTTAGGTGTGTGGAGCTCTTAGGGATCAGTAGTCTGTGGACTTAGACTTGATGTTTAGGTGTGTGGAGCTCTGAGGGATCAGTAGTCTGTGGACTTAGACTTGATGTTTAGGTGTGTGGAGCTCTGAGGGATCAGTAGTCTGTGGACTTAGACTTGATGTTTAGGTGTGTGGAGCTCTGAGAGATCAGTAGTCTGTGCCTGGTCTGTGGACGTAGACTTGATGTTTAGGTGTGTGGAGCTCTGAGGGATCAGTAGTCTGTGCCTGGTCTGTGGACGTAGACTTGATGTTTAGGTGTGTGGAGCTCTGAGGGATCAGTAGTCTGTGGACTTAGACTTGATGTTTAGGTGTGTGGAGCTCTGAGGGATCAGTAGTCTGTGGACGTAGACTTGATGTTTAGGTGTGTGGAGCTCTTAGGGATCAGTAGTCTGTGGACTTAGACTTGATGTTTAGGTGTGTGGAGCTCTGAGGGATCAGTAGTCTGTGGACTTAGACTTGATGTTTAGGTGTGTGGAGCTCTGAGGGATCAGTAGTCTGTGGACTTAGACTTGATGTTTAGGTGTGTGGAGCTCTGAGGGATCAGTAGTCTGTGGACTTAGACTTGATGTTTAGGTGTGTGGAGCTCTGAGAGATCAGTAGTCTGTGCCTGGTCTGTGGACGTAGACTTGATGTTTAGGTGTGTGGAGCTCTGAGGGATCAGTGGTCTGTGGACTTAGACTTGATGTTTAGGTGTGTGGAGCTCTTAGGGATCAGTAGTCTGTGCCTGGTCTGTGGACGGAGACTTGATGTTTAGGTGTGTGGAGCTCTGAGGGATCAGTAGTCTGTGGACTTAGACTTGATGTTTAGGTGTGTGGAGCTCTGAGGGATCAGTAGTCTGTGGACTTAGACTTGATGTTTAGGTGTGTGGAGCTCTGAGGGATCAGTGGTCTGTGGACTTAGACTTGATGTTTAGGTGTGTGGAGCTCTGAGGGATCAGTAGTCGGTGCCTGGTCTGTGGACGGAGACTTGATGTTTAGGTGTGTGGAGCTCTGAGAGATCAGTAGTCTGTGCCTGGTCTGTGGACGTAGACTTGATGTTTAGGTGTGTGGAGCTCTGAGGGATCAGTGGTCTGTGGACTTAGACTTGATGTTTAGGTGTGTGGAGCTCTTAGGGATCAGTAGTCTGTGCCTGGTCTGTGGACGGAGACTTGATGTTTAGGTGTGTGGAGCTCTGAGGGATCAGTAGTCTGTGGACTTAGACTTGATGTTTAGGTGTGTGGAGCTCTGAGGGATCAGTAGTCTGTGAACTTAGACTTGATGTTTAGGTGTGTGGAGCTCTGAGGGATCAGTAGTCGGTGCCTGGTCTGTGGACGGAGACTTGATGTTTAGGTGTGTGGAGCTCTGAGGGATCAGTAGTCTGTGAACTTAGACTTGATGTTTAGGTGTGTGGAGCTCTGAGGGATCAGTAGTCGGTGCCTGGTCTGTGGACGGAGACTTGATGTTTAGGTGTGTGGAGCTCTGAGGGATCAGTAGTCTGTGCCTGGTCTGTGGACGGAGACTTGATGTTTAGGTGTGTGGAGCTCTGAGGGATCAGTAGTCTGTGCCTGGTCTGTGGACTTAGACTTGATGTTTAGGTGTGTGGAGCTCTGAGGGATCAGTAGTCTGTGAACTTAGACTTGATGTTTAGGTGTGTGGAGCTCTGAGGGATCAGTAGTCGGTGCCTGGTCTGTGGACGGAGACTTGATGTTTAGGTGTGTGGAGCTCTGAGGGATCAGTAGTCTGTGCATGGTCTGTGGACGGAGACTTGATGTTTAGGTGTGTGGAGCTCTGAGGGATCAGTAGTCTGTGCCTGGTCTGTGGACGGAGACTTGATGTTTGGGTGTGTGGAGCTCTGAGGGATCAGGATGCTTTTATTGGAGTTAAACCCCTTCAAATCTCACATTTCCCCTCACAACACGAGACTAAATAGTTTTGTTGCAAAACGTAATGTGCAGAAGTCTGGGCGCTTGGTATTCTGGGTAAAAACACACAGACATCACACGCATTAAACTGTTTAAGTTCTTTTATACAACTTCATACAGATAATAACAAAACACCACAACTTTCTACAAACCGCTGTCTGAGCCAAACTCCACAGAGATTTTTTTCACATTTTAGCCACAAGAACTACAAGTCCCTTCAACCTTGTGTTGACACATCATCTCTCAGCAGATATTTATTATTTCTTGAAGCGACAGGTTGGAATATTTGCGTTCAAAGAGGAGACGTGTGAGGATTCAGACGTGATGGAAGAGGGCAGCGTTGACGGGGGAGAAAAAACCACAGTGGACTAGTTGGACCTGATGATTCACGCTCCAGTTTCTCCTCAGAAGTCTTTGTAATGCAGCAACCTGCACACAGACACACACACACACACACACACACACAGACACACACACAAAGATCAGAATCTTTAGTTTGGGGTGGATGATGTCACACTCCGGAGCCTGATTGTAATGATAACAATCTAAATATAAAGAGGGACTACACTAAATTGGTGTAAATAAAAACTGGTGGAGCTGGTTGGCTGGCTGACCTGAAGAGAGGGGCGTGTCCTTTGTTGTTGGCCAATGAGAAGAAGCCGCTGTGCGGGGAGAAGTCCAGGCAGCTGGCCCGATAGACTATCTTCCTCTTGGAGACGGGGAAGTTAGAGAAGACGGAGAGACTCGGCAAGTGGATCTGACGGGACACAAAGACCACAGAGAGAGGGTTTCAGAGACAGAAACAGAGACAGACACACAGACAGAGACAGACAGACACAGATTCACAGTTAGAGACACACACACACACAGACAGACACAGATACAAACACAGACAGGGACACACACAGAGACTGAGACAGAGACACATACAGACACAGACAGAGACACACACAGAGACTGAGACAGAGACAGATACAGACACACACACAGAGAGACAGACAGACACAGAGACAGTCAGAGACAGTTGGAGACCCAGTAAGAGTTGTCTCAGCACCCCCATCATCTCACCAGGCGTACAGCCTCGTCGTCGGCCCGGGACGCGATGGCGAGGATCTCAGAGGAGGGGTTAAAGGTCAGAGCGGTGGCCGAGGTCAGCAGGTTCATCACCGCTCTCAGAGGCCTGGGATTGGGCGAGTTAAGACACGCCTCCTGGGAGTAGATGTTGACCACGCCCGACTCCGATCTGCAACACAGAGACACCAATAAGAACTGGAGAAAGATCCCTTTTAAACAACATTTACAATCAATGATATGTATATATGTGATTCT